>JALPQI010014695.1:0-28881 GCA_025490895.1 Thaumatotibia leucotreta
TAATCAATATTGAATCTGTAAAGAATCTAGGTACCGCTGTCTGATATTGATTTTCCTAACCCTGCAACACGTGATAGATTACCACTGCTTTCTTGCAGTAGGATTGTAACAAAGGTCAGTGGGAAGTGGCACAGCTGTTGTTACTGTTCTCTATCCGCCGACGAATCGAGCGAAAGGTACCACTACCGCGTTTCCCAGTGAAATCGCTTCTTCACACGCGGCCGGCAAAAAATCGCTGGTATAGTTCTATTGCCAGTTATTATTGTATTGGAATATGCGTGGAGCAAGTATCTACGCGCTTCGTTAATGTTTATTGTGGACCACGTATGGCGGGGATCTCTGGCACAGTGCCAGCTGGGTAGGCTGATGTTTATATGACTAACAAAACAATAAAGAAGATACTTAGTTCTAACTACGACTTGAACTTCGAACGTGAATAAGCAGAAGCGCCAAGTTAATTGTATGAATGTTGAGAGTGATAACCTGCCTTTCAAAGGTTATCCACAAGTTCGTATTTGTCTTATACCTTCGTCACAAACTTGGTTTGTAGGTAAGACAGCTAGAGAATTGGGCAAGGTATAAGAGACAAAAAATTGCGACTGGTATTATACCTAATTACTCGCAATTTGGCGCTTCTCGTCGCGATGATGCTGACAAACTGCGGGCCATTTAGACATGGCCCTGATCAACGGTCGTTTTCTGCTGTTAAATAACGATTCGTTACAGTACCTACTTTTTTTGCGGTCTATGAACCAGCGCGATTAAAACAGTGCTAAATTTATTTAACGGATTCCCAGACATTGACCGACGGGTCCGTCCTACAGAATCCCCGCTCGAATGTGCGCAACAAGGCAGGACAGCAAATATTTTGCAGCGATTGGCCTTTCGAGACTTTATGTTCCGAGCCATAAATTCGCAATGATGTCGTTGGCACTTGCTTGCCTATAGGTATACATACATCCATTGCTGCCGACAATTACGTAAGAAGGCTTATCACAGCTCAGCAGCGTGGACTTGACGCGACGTAGAAAGCGATTTCAAGAACATTTTGCGTAACACCCAGAGAAGTGGGTTCCGTTTGATTTACAGGGGTGTTATTACACTTGCTCAACAAGCGCGGGTCTTCTTAGGTAAACAAGGGTTGATAAAAGCTTTATTTTAAGACATGTAAGCTCCTCTGGTTATATTCTCTTCGACGACCTTTCGTTCTGTATACCTATACAATGTGAATTCATACTCTAGGCCAGAAGTTAGCCGCATCTCCGTAAGATCTGACAATAATATAACTCAATTACCTGTTTTGTAAAGTAATTAAATTCGGGAGATTTGCTTCGGCTGCGTGAATTCTTAATTGGTAATTTGGTTTCGTCCAATTAACATCAGTAATTTCAATGCGTTTTTTAGTCTTCCTGAAACGTGGAAATTTACCAACGGTTTTCACTCAGTGCTGTGTAAATTTCTTGAATTTCTTTTAAGTTTGTGACGATTGTCATGATATACCTAAATAAAATAGGTCGCAGTTAAATATTGACAATGCAAATTTGTATTGCTGCCACCTAATATCAAACCATTAGGTTGGGCTATGTGGTAATGGTAATACGATAAACATGCAGACGTGTAAAGTCTTATTGGATCGGCAACGCGCATGTGACACCCCTGGGGTTGCAGGCGCCCATAGGCTACGGTGACTGCTTTCCATCAGGCGGGCCGTATGCTTGTTTGCCACCGACGTGGTATAAAAAAAAGTCTAATTTTGGCATTATTTTCAGTCAAGGTAGGTAAGGTTCCTATCTATGTACGCATTAAGTGTTGGTACTTTGGTTAGTTGTTAACAAATATTTAATATTCAAATAAAAAATTATATTTATAGAACTGGCAAAGGGTACGTCTAAAAATATAAAAGATTCTTAATGTTATTTTGTTCTAGGCTCGGCAAATGGTGTATGTTCTTTGCACCATTAATGTCATCTTTCACAGGTGCATGCTAATTCAGCAAGTACCCATGAGTTTATATGAACACAACCTACTGAGACAACAGCATCACAGGCTCCCCACATTGGCACGTAGATATAAATGTAGCGTGTTGGTAAGCCTACCTAAATATACCTGCTACAATGGAATTTGCTATAGTTACTAAACTTGCTATAGATATTACTACGCAAGTAGGCAGTAGGCACTCATCAGTCTCTGTCAGTGCGTGCTAATTTGACATGTGCAATGAGCAATTAGTATCATACCCCCTCGGAGGTGTCTTCGTGAAGAATATACTAGTACTGTACCGAGTGAACGCTTCACGGGGTTTCTATGTGCTTAGTAATAAAATGTTTAGGTATGCACAAAAATTATGCACAATGCAAAGTTGCGAACATACCTATCAGCTACCTACATACTTACCCACCAACATGTGAACACGATTGTGTGACTCACACCATGCTGATTGGCCCATCCGCTCTCTCTGCAGACATCATAATCGGTCACTAGGCAATCGGTCGTTTATTTTAACCCATCTCTTGTTACTTACACGAGTAATTTTGGCATGCACATGTTCTACTTGCCATTCGTTTATAAATAAGTATGAACAAAAAATCGGCGTCACACTGTCATACCTATTTTACGAACAGTAATGGTGAAATGTAAATGAGATACGACTATACGAGTAGTTCTATAGGTTTGTGTGTCACGGCCGATTTTATCTGCTACCCTACTAGTTCTGCCAGCACTAATTACCTAAGTGCTTACGTGAAATTTGGCACTGTTATAGCACGTGCGTACCTATTGTGGAGATGACTACGTCAAAAACATCTTCGATTTACATAAACTTCGCAAGGGCTTCCTAAGGTGGGGTGAGGTGACATTAAAGGTTAGATGGTTTTTTATTGAAATTTAACAATAAAATATCTCTTTCGAAGTCGGTTTCCTTCATATTTGACCAGTACAACAACACGTGGAGTCATGGACCAGGTTTTAAAGAGTGATTAAATAAGATCGCATCCATATTATCAGCTCAAGGCTACTGGATGTAGTTATCTACATTTAAACATTACTAGCAACCGACATGTCACACCTGCACTCTGCAGGTACATAACTACAGCGGAAAGTTTAACTTTGTTAAATAACTAGGTGCACCGTGCACCTATCTTATCCCAGCAAAATTTGTAATGTTTTTTTTTAGGGTTCCGTACCCTAAAAGCAAAAAAACGGAAGCCTTATTGGATGACTCGTGTGTCTGTCTGACTGTCCCTCTGTCGCAGCCGATTGCTCCGAAACTACTGGACTGATTGAGTTGAAATTTGGCATATATGTATGTAAATTGGTGTCCCAACGACGTGCAACGGTTGAGAAAATAAATTTTAATTTAAATAAAATAGGCTACTTTTGCGGGGTAAGTAAATTAAAAAATAAGTTTTGCAAACTGTATCATGTAATATGTCAAATGAAAGGGCCTAGTGTGAGGATTTTAAATATATATATTTTATGGTTGGTAGGTAAATAATGTTGTAATTATTAAATAAAAAGAGGCTTAAAATTACCACTGCCTCCAGTCCCTCATGATCTTGGAAACTAATTTGCAATAATTACAGAAAATGTTCGTTAAGTACAGTTTTCAGGAAAATCTATAAGAAGTCTGTAGTATTTTAAAATATAGAACATAATATATCATTATTCGTGTACGGAACCCTTTCCACACGAGTCTAACTCGCACTTGGCTATTTTGACCTATAGTATGCTACCTGTATACTACCAGTTAGAGCTGTTGTTATACTTTTCTTCTACGTTGTAGTTAGTAATAAAATCGTTATTGAACAATATCCTAGGTTAATCTGGCTGTTCAAAGTCCGCTTATTTGCTAAAAGTGAGCAACTTTTAACAACCACTTTCGTCTACTTTTGTGATCGCGTTTTCGCTCATGTTTGCTCACAATGTCGACGGCTCCTTTACGCTCTATTATGTAGAATAATTACATTCCTATATCAATTTATAAATCGACTCTATCAATTTATAAAGCTTAACGGTTTGAGAAATTATACCATAATAAGGGTCACCGACATAGCCCACCGGATTAGCAAGCTGAAGCGGCACGGCAATCGGCCGGCCACATTTCACGCAGAGCAGATGGCCGAGGGGGTCGAAAAGTGCCCGAGTGGAGACGGTTTGGCAAACACAGCAGCGTAGGACGTGTACCCACAAGATGGACAGACGACCTTATGATGACCGCCGGGAGACGCTGGATGGAGGTCGCTTCCAACCAGTATGCGCAGGTCTAAAGTGAAGGCGACATAAGGTTCTGCAGTGGATGTGTTTATGGCTGAAATGATGTTGATGAAGGGGCATCCAATAATTGCGTTCTGTTTATAAATGGCAATTCTAGACGCCCCTAGGTCTACGTCGTTGTCCGTCAGGCCCGACTCGGGCGCATCCCTGCGGCCGGCGACTATATCATCTACTTATTTATTTTTTCCTTTTTTCCACTTTGCATCCTCGCTAAGTGCAAATGCAATGTCTCGTTTTCAAAGATGTTTTTAAACACTCGACTGGTTATAATCGAAGTGCCATTATTCTGTTCCGAGAAATACTAAAATTAAACAAGTATCTTAACCGGCTGGTTGCAGCACAGGGTCCAGGTGGCTGCGTGTCTCGGTAAACTATCTGGTTTATGTTTAGCGGGTTTCCGTAGCTACCTATACAATTGTTGTGACTTACATATTAAATCAACTACTTACATATTTTCAAAACTGTACAATTTATATACATAGATTAAAAAAAAGATTAAATCTGACATTAGTCAGACTACTTAACCTAATCTATATCTAAAGGTGCGTTCAAACCAAAAGAGCATTCGCTATTCTAACTCCCCACTCTACGAAATTCGATCGTTACACAAAACGTGATTGGTTGATTTCGTAGAACGGGGGATAGAACAGCGAATGCTCTTTTGGTTTGAACGCACCTTAAGATTCGCCCTTGTGGCATTGTACCGACGATGCTGGCGGCATTTCCTCGCTGTATCGCAATACTGATGCGTTGTGCGTTGTGCGACGAAGTCGCCAGCTCTTCGGTCTTTAGTCAACCAGACGTTTCGCGAATTTCGCGATCTCAGTTTGCCTAAAATTGTTTCATTTCCTAATATCTGTTACAAGTTCACAACTTAATGGGAACATTGGGGTTCGCCTTGGGGCATAGTTAAATGAGCTTTTGTAGGCAGTAGATAGTGTAATACTACATTATGTCATTTCTACATACATGTACTTCACTTGTTGTTTTAAGTAACAATAGATAGTTAACTAATTAAAATTATACTATCGTGCCGTGCTGACCAATGAATCATAGTTAGTAACTCGACGCAATGAACTGCACTGATACTTATTGCTTATTCATATTTATCAGTAAACTGTAAAGGGAAACGAGATTGCATTGTATTGTCAGTTTACCAATTAAGTTATAATTTAATGCTGCGATGAGGCCTACTTCCTATCTGTTTCTAGCGAATTATATGTTGGGCCTTTTATCCTCAAATAATGTGTGAATTCTCCTTTGAATACCTATGTGATCCTTTGAGCTTATAAGTACTTACATCAAATCTTCGAATAAAGCTCTAGCACGTATAAATCCTGCAAGAGTTGAAAGCAGTGATCTGCTAAAGTGATAATCTAGGTGTTAGATCATACAATTAGATATGTTTACTGAAACAGGCAGCTAACCTGCTCTTGTAGGGCAATGTATTTTAGGTTTAAAGTCAAACACAATTTACCAGTTTATTGGTTACAATTGAATCGCAAAAGTATCTGCTCCTGGTAGCGACGTACCTTTCATGATGCTAATCAGAAAGTATGTGAGTAGGCGTCGGATTTTTGCCGATCAGCCTACGTGTTTGGATCAGTAAGGTGAGTTGTTGACCCGCGGTTGCACCCTGCAGTCAAACCTGTTCCCAGAGGAGGCCGGTTCGCGCGGCGCACGCACACTCCTAATAAAACAATAAACTCGACAATCATTTCTCCCTGTCTGTTACTCAATTTTCTCGAGGGCTAGCGCATTAGGCAAGGCAGCCGTTAGATGTCTACTAGAACGATCAGACAGCTACTAGTTACTCCATGTAAATACAGTAAACTTGACGTGTACAGGTATGATTCGCTGTTAATTAGAGATTATATCGACGTTCCCGTTAGTGTCGTATTCGTATCTGGAGAAGTGGGCAATTATCCTGGAGCGCGGACGCCTGCGCGAGTGCGCGCACGCAGCCACATGATGCGCGACACGAATAATAAACCCAGCCACTTCCTGCCCGCCGATAAGCGACGCACACAATGTGCCATCATCACGGCACATACTTATAACCACTAGCTAGGCACAATAACAAGTAGAGATAACTACAGAGTAGGTACAGACATAGCCAAAGGTTGGTTGGAATGGTTAGTCACTTGTTTTAATTAGTCAGTCATGTCGTTACAGATAGCGATATGCACTAAGTTATGTTTACACATTTAACTATCCGTGTATCCAATTCACAGATATTTAATGTTTCCTACTCAACTATGTTTTACTGCTTCATAGCAGACAAGTTTCTGTTTTATAGTTCCAACGTTTAATTAGTCACGTGTTGTTTGACCCACAGTGTGCCAGAAATTAAAGTCATAATCATAATTATGTTTGTTTCGTACGCTTTCGAGTGCAAGTAAAAACAAGTAACATTTTATATCATTGCATATGTAATAAAAAGCTCCAAACATGGAGTAATTGGAAAAAATATGTCCACCATGAGCTTGCTTAAGTATGTTCAACCTTGACATTAGATAAGTTTTAACGACTTCGTTTAAGTATGAGTCAATATAGTTAACTCTGTCAAGAAACTTAATGCATTAGGAAATGATTCAACATTTGCTTTGATAAGCTTGAAGCGATTAGGTAATGATAATGACAGTGTCTCGTTCAGATTCCAATTTATTCATACGATAGCAGGTGATCACACTCTCTATTTACCTTGTGGACGGTAATGACTCTAACGTCATTACCAGGGTGTTGACTCACTGGCCTCTTATGCACTCTGCTCCGAGCGCTGTGAGTTTGAAAAAATTCTCGGAAGTATCAATGACAAAATAGTTTGGTCACTGCATTGCGGACTGTTTCCAGAAAGTAGAATAATTCATGAGTTTTGTTTGAGTCATTGCTTCTAGTCTTTTGTGCTGGTTGTGCCTAAGTAAACCGAGTCATCAAGTTTTCTCTGGAAACGTTGCATGGTATGGAATCTGTAAGTAAGTATTTGCCAGATACCTGTACGTAGCACCTAAGCTTAGGTATAGTCGACGTCAAAGATATTGAAAGATACCAATGCGAATAAAGTGCCAAAAATATGTTTAAAAAACTTGATTTCCTTGACATTAAGGTCGTGTAAATATATACTTATTTGGCACCTGAAACGTAATGATATCTTGCTGTGCTGTACTTTCATGACGCTAATAGATTATTTTTGTATAGATGAAATACATGACAAATATCTAGGGCATTCTATTGTTACTACTAGGAACTACAAAAGTAAAAAAATCAATGGTCGTTTCATAATATAAATTTATTAAAAACACATTAAGTACTTAAATTAAAGTCAAAGCTCCATTTCCCATCCTTTCACATACGTTAGATGTTATAGGCCCGTGATTTATATTATTATGGCCGGGATTACAGGACCCTCCGGATCGGATGTGAGTTCATTTCATAATCCACGAGCGTGGCGGGAACCCTGAAAGAGAACTACTTTTATGTCACATGAATAATGCCGGAGTTTCGTTCACAATCACGCTATGAAGCCGGGGGCGAAATGTGTCACTGCTGTTGTGATACGGGTCAAAAGCAATAAATTTACTCCGCACGTTTAGAATTTGAACATGAAGAGCTAAGTAAATGGCTTCGTTAGGTTTCACCTCTACTAAGCATTAAGGCTACGGATTTTTATTGCATTCGAATTGCATTGAAAAGTTGCTAAACAGTTTCTAAGTAATAATATGTTGTCAGTCGTGGCAATATCATGATCAGCAACAACGTGTTGTATTGAGATTGAGACCAACCAATTCGATGTAGCTAGGAACTATTAGTCTACCAGGCCGCCTATCGCGAACTTCCATTTATGCGTTAATTCGAAGATTTATTGTAATTTTGTATCTGTCACTCCAACGTTGGCTTCATTACTGTGACAAGAAACGGATGTTCGAAATTTGCGAATTTCGAAGTCGGCGGTTACCCTACTGTTATGTCCAAAGGCTTATCGTTGAAGGTCGGTAGCTTCTTACCTGGCAGCCATCTCGGTGAACGGTACAGGATGTTTACGTCACATTTGCTAATTGATTTCATTCATCTGTCACCGCTTCCGTACCGCAGCTACCTAAGGAGCCGCCGAACACGAGCGACAGGCCTATTGATTACGTAATTACCTTCCACTGCTTATTTTAATTCAGGATAGATAAAGAATGTACGTAGGTAATGATTATTGCATGCTATTGGGACGTTGTCTTATCTAACGATTTTTTTTTTGATTTTTCGGATTTATTTTGTACATATACTAGGTAACTGATAATGATAAGATAAAGTTTATGAAGAAAATAAACGTTTCTTTTTACACCATATGACGTTGTCGTCGTCTAATTATTTCCTATATCCCATACTTTTTTGGGAAACATCGTGACAGAGTAGTTATTTTCTGCAGAGTCAGCATTGAGCTTCGGGAAGAAACGGTTAGATAAAATAAACATATCTATACGTGCAAGAGGACAAGTTAATTTATCAAATTAAAAACAAATATTGTACGTACAGGTGTTTTCTGTCAGTATAAAATAAAAACACCTATTCATAAGTAAACCATACAAACTAACGAAATCGGACATAAGTACTACGGTGAGATGAATTGATATGTACGTTATTGTTGATAAAAATGGAGAACGACGTAATGACGCCCTGTAAAAGCGTTGAGTATGTTTAAGTCATCTTATCTGGATATTTTGTAAATAAACGATCCGAACGCCCCGGCTTCTTATTAATTAATGTCAAATGGTTATTAGACGTACGTACATTAAACAGGGATTGTCTGTACAAAGCGATATTTAGCCCACATTCACCCGACATGGCATTGTGTGGGTACTGTGGGTCGATTAATCACCCGGTACAAACATCCAGCTTAACAATAGTTGAAGCTATGTAGTTGGCACGGGCTCCCATCGTTTGTTTACAATACATCTTTCTTCCACTAACATATGTTTTTGCTCGCTACACAATTTTCCTGAGGTAGATATTATCTAAGTTTTGGAAAGGTAAAAACGTACGTCATAAACTATAAGTAGTCAATTGTTGGGCAGGTCTGGATAAGAGTGGCTGTAGTATAGTAACGAAAGAATTATACCAAATGGTTTTTATTTTATTTTATTTTTATTTATTTTATAAGTTTAGGTAATAAAAACACCTAATGTATTTATATCAACAATACATCATCGTACTTGATACTAAGGGTGGCACACTGACCGCCATTACCCAGGACTCCAGTAGCGAGATTATTTTGAAACTTCCCTTGCAATTAACATTTTTCAAATGTTTGCAGTCAAAGTCAAACTATTCTTTATTCAAGTAAGCCTAATGATAAACATTTTGTGAATCGTCTGACACAATAGCTAGAAAAAAAAACTATTATTGTAAAACTGAAGTTGTACTTGATTGCTCGACCATTTTATAATTTGCATGAATATTTTGATAGATTGTACGAATGATTTGTAACATTACTTTTAAATACTAGGTTAAGATTTTGCATGCCATATTATGGTGTAGCATACCTTCATGTAATTGATTTCCACTGACATGTATATATATTAACAACTGTGTATGTTATTTGCAAATAAATTTCAATTTCAATTTCAATTTCAACCCTACACCACTGGCCTGAGAAGAAGCAGTAAGAAACTCACAGAAAGCTGACAGACGATTTGGTGTACTTAACCTAAAATTACTTTCGTTTCAATCTATTATCATTATCAATAATTTACTATCAGTTTTATCTTTAAACATCCGAAGTCTCGATCATCTATCCTATCGTCGAGTCTGTTGATAGTCTTTTTGTTTTGATTCAGACTGCATGACTGTCTAAATCGAAAGTTGAGCCTATCAAATTTAATTACGCGTCAAGTTGAACTTTCGCTTACCATCCATGATCCATCAACAGCACAGTACAGTGAACCATTTTATTATTATGATTAGAACGCCACACGTGATGTGTCAAAGTGGCGTTATAAAAATCATTTACCATTAGTCATTTCGACTTAGTTTTAGTTCTAAGACTCTAGACTCTAAAATTTGTGGCGCGTGGCAGGTACCGCAGCGCAGGCAGGCAGGCAGGCACAGCTAGCTACCGGGGTGCTACCATGATCTCTAATGGTGCATTTAGACCAAACGGGCATTCGCTCATTCTATCCTATCCCCCACTCTACGAAATCAATGAATTTCGACGAATCACGTATTGTGTAACGAACGAATTTCGTAGAGTGGGGGACAAAATGAGCGAATGCCCGTTTGGTCTAACTAAATGCACCTTTAAGTGCGATTCAGTTTAGGTTCGGCCTGTCAGTTTTTGACAGTTGTTGTATGGAACTGACACATCGCGATTCAGTTTAGGTCCTAAACTGCATGGCATTAGTAGAAAGTGGTAGCCCCCCTGTTCTCGGCAATCATCATATTTCCGAAAATAAATGTACTGTATGTGTAATACTTCGAAATAAAAAAATGTCATACACGATAAATCGAATACCTAACTGATTGACATAAAAGCAATATTTTATATTAGAATATACGAAGGTTGCCGAGGTAAGGAACATAGAAGCCCTAAATGTTGTATGTACCTACTTACATGGGTAAACACATACATAACGCCTATATGTACTGACATGTTAATTACGATAAAACTTGTCCTATTGGTTCAAAACACTTCCTACTTAAACTTGGAAAATAGCATAATAATAAATTAGTTGTCCTTGCAAGGAAGGTAATTGTGGAGCAGTGAGAACAGGTTCCTGCCCACAGTGAGAAGGAGGGCGAGTCTCGATGACACATGTCTAACGGGAACTCGGCTTTTATTCCACTACTGCTTGCGCCCGCGCAGGAGCCCCGTAACCGTGAGTTTTCAAGTATCGGTTACATTAGGTTTCATTCGGTACGTAAAGCATTATTTTGCGCTCGCATTTATTTATTGGTGCGAGCGCAATGGCTTGCTTTACGTATTGGGTAAAACCTAACGTTGGCATGAGTGATACGGCTGTCAGTCCAGCGGCCCTACCACGATCTTCGAGGTCCGCTAAATTCGAGAATTTGTCTCTGTGACTCTAATGATGCCTTCGTTGGAGTGACAGAGACAAATTCCCGAATTGCGAAGTTCGCGGTAGCAGGCAAGTGACGCTAGAAAGGAAAACTACACATAAACATCCAGTCAAACTCACTTGATTACACGGTAACCGACCCAATAACCTTGCAGCCGTAACAATGAAGCTAGCCGCAAACGCCAAACCACCTGCCACCATTATTACTGAAATCACGCTGCTTGCAAATTCTTTGTCATTTTCTACGAATTCAAAGTTATTCATCGAGTCAATAGGTTACCTAATAACAGTAGTTATGCAATTCGTCAATATATTTTAAAGAAAACCTGTCTGTTCGATGTAAACTAGTGCCATAAAAGGTATGAAAGAGCTGTGTTGTTATGGCCATTAGTTGACATTGCCTCATGTCATATTATTATGGTATCTGCGCGTAGTATATCATGATCATAATTATAATACTCATTCCTAGTTAAACAAACGGCGTTTATCCACTACAATGCCAGTCATATATATTTGAATCTTTAAGATAAGATCTAAGCTTATAAAATATCTTCTGTTCTGAGAATGCTATGTTACACTATATTTGAAATATAAATATAATATTTCACATAACAAGGTGGTGGACGCAATGTTCACATAATCAATTAGTGTTAGTAGTGAGTACCATTACATATTGAATACACATAACTAATAAAGAGCTTCAAGGGCATTTTCACTTCTAGGGACACCCAATTAGCTTAACTCTCACAAAAAAGTTAACTTCGATGTCAGCTTTGTAACGACAAATATGCATGAAATATTTTTGTAAATCCACTTTATTCATGTTTTTATATTGCATAAAGTGCAGTATTCTTTCTGGATTAAATGATAAAAAAACATTTTTGTTAATATTTAATGCTTGATAGTCTTTGCTGACATCGAAGTTAACTTTTTTGTGAGAGTTAACCTAATTGGGGGTTCCTAGAAGTGAAAATGCCCTCAAACATCAAAACAATTTGCTACTGAGCTCTCTGCTATAGGTACTACCTAGTGCCTATCTGGATGGCATGGCGTTGACGGCAACTGGCGACGGCGGGTGGCATTCGTAGACAGCCAGATAAATCTGTCATGTAACGGGCTCGTCGAATGGTGTTGCAAGCACGCATTGAGCTGCACAATAACATTAAACATGCGCGTTGGTACTTTCAATTGATATATTTTCGAAACCGGTTCGTTTCGTTTTCATAACACGATCCGTGCGATGATTGTCTTAAACCATATCGCTTTGAACGCGGCTTTGATTGAAACAAAAGAGAAGCCACAGGTTGTAATCCATTTATAACTATGCCGGTAAGGTTGAATTTCCTGAATATGCGATATCTAAAGCATACGATACGATGTTCACTTACCTATTACGAACATAAAAGGTGAGGATCATAAAACTGACTGGCCTACTTCAGGGGAGCGAGGGCCAATTGGTAATTTTGAATGGAGCTGGTGTCGCGCACGATCTCGTTTCTGATTGGTTCACTACTTGTGACAGTTGTACGCAGCACTGGCAGTAAATAATTTACGTTTTGATATAAGTTCATTGGTGTTTTTATTGAGCATTTCCCTCATGCACTCCTGCTACATTAAATGTCAGGCATTGTCTCCATTGCTCACGTATAGCAGCGTTATGTAAGGTGGCGACGTAAAAGCAATTAATTCTCTTAAATGTTAAAAGGCCGTTGGCAATTCTAGATGGGAACTTGTTTGTTACAAATGTGGGCAAGTAGTGGGACAACTGCTCTGTATTAGGATGGGTATTAGCGGTTATTGCGTTATAATAAGGTATTGCGATCGTTGCCATCTTAATGTAAATTGATTGACACGGTTTACGGAACTCGCGTGGCCGGTATTTTGGGTGGAATGGATGTCGTCAGCAGTGACGTAAACCAACTGTCTCGCAAAAGCTCTGAAGCTTTGCAGACAGTCCAACGGTCCGTGCTCGCTATTAATTATCAACACATTACTCAAGCATCCATTTTATTTCCTTAAGAACAGGCATGTTTCCAAATTTTACCGAATAAATTTTCACAAACTACCAATGACTTGTAAGAGAATGCCCAATTGTAAAATTAAATGTTATAAAAATCTCACGCTAGATTTCTTTAACGTACATACTCGTGATATTGTTGATTATCAACAAAAGGTAGTCAGAACGGAAACAAAAAGAACGTAAGAGAAGCATTGTGTTCGAACAAAGCGTGTGAACATAGAGTTGAAAGTATGCATCTAACTGCAGGATAAACTTAACACCCGATGTCTAACCGTTCATACAAATAGTTACGGCATGAACAGATTGCATTCACCATGTGGTTGGCATGTCATTGGATTCGGTATTTAGCACTATCGCATTGAGCCGGCCTACATAATTGGGCTTCACTTGCTCGGCAACTGTTGGCATTGCAAGAAAATGAATAGTCTGTCTGTGGCCATTGTCCTACGGGGCCCGGTGACCGGTCCCTGTCATTCGAGTTTGCGCTAATATACGAGTCGGGAGTGGTATGTGAACAGTAGGCGGCTTGTGTCACAGTAGTTGTATTAACAGTAGACAATCTTTGCACCATTTGTAATTGATTTATCGCGACAATGCAACACGGTAGTGCTAGTCTGATGATGGAGTCGAAACATAACCACATCAACTTCGGAACGAAACGGAGTAATCCTGTAAACGTGGGTTCGTTTAGACTCAACTTAATGCGTACTGTCCATAAATATTTTTGATAACATTCTATGGACGTGAAAATTGTATAAAAAATTGTACTTATACTTCATAGAAGCAATTCGACTTCAGTGGGGTAAGCATATCTCGTGTTTGACAGCAACTCGCAGCTACACGACTACACGTCTCTTTTTAAATCAATACAATCGAAGTTTTTTAAATACCGTTTACTGTTTATGTTATGTACTACTGTTGGTGTCCCTACACTCCGTTCGTACTGTGGACATTGTTTGAAATAAATATGTAGTGGCTAGACAGTAACATAGTTATTTCATTATTGAAATACTTAATAATGTTGTGTCAGTGTGGGCCAGTCGTATTTATTGTATAATTAAATGCGATTACACATTTGCACGCGTTCGTCAAGGCTATCCGTAACATCCTACGTCATCACGCTCTTTACAGTATACAATATATCGTCAGTTGACAAGCAAAACTCACTAAGTAACAAATACCTACTTGAAATAAAGCTCTTATCTCAGTTCTGGGTGCTTAGTAAGACAAGTTGCCAATCGTTAACGCTTAATCGTCAATTGTAAACGAAAGGCAGCTAACTGTCTTTGTCGCACTAACATGAAAGAATGAAAGAGAGAGAAAACTACGATACGCTACTAAGCGTTAGCGATTGGCAACTTAGCTAAGCATCCTGATTTAATCTGACATAATAGGTTGCTAAAGTAACAGTTTTTATAGAGAGTTTTGCTTGTCAGCCGACGATATGTCTCACAAGTCTCACAACCAATTGGAATTGGAACATTTGGAATCCTAGGCCACTCTAGAACCATGTCAAAATGAAAACTTGTTTGAAATTGTATGTAATCTAATTGATAACGTTACTTTGACATGGTTCCTGAGTGGCCAGGGTTCCAATTGGTTGAGTGTACGTTTGTACATAGTGGTGATCCATTCAAGTGCTCATTCAGGACCGTATTTCGATTATAATAAGTAGGAGAATACATTTTTTCGCGAATATAATATGTCCATTCTCCTCATCCTATGTGGGTGTTTTTAAGGGTACCGTAGTAAACAAGGAACCATTATAGTTTCGCTGTGTCCGTCTCCGTCTGTCCGTCAGTCTGTTCGCGGCATAAATGCTCAGTGACTGTTAGTATTAGAAATCTGTAATTTGCTACAGATACCTATACATATTATTTGATCACGCCGACAAAATGGTAGAATAAAAAAAATTGGGTACCTCCCTTACCTACTCGTGAATGATGTTTTTATTTTGCTGTAATCCTTTAGTGTGGTGGGGTATCAGTGAATAGGTCTCTAAAAAGCCTCAAAAGAAAGTTTTTTTTATGGTCAATATTTTCGGACATTACCGCTCCTGTATTACAATAAAATTGAGTCCCCCCTCTAACTTTTGATCCGTGGGTCCAAAATATGAAAAAAATTATGAATAGAGTGGGCTTATAATAAACTATTTCGAACATAATACTCAGCAAGGCCCGACATGTTCTTGGCCGGTTTTTTGTTTATTTTTTCCTAATCAAGTAATCAGATTACCATACTAGTGTATCAAAGGCTACTGAAACTGACAACTGTGAGTTCAATCAATCACTTCAAGTGACTTTAAGTTTACAATTATATTAATCGTAAGATATTAACCAATTATTTGGATCGTATTGTATCATCGCTTTCAGGATGAGTCACACTAGAATGGCTGCGCCCCAGTTGAAGCCTCCGATATTTCATTTTCAATAGAAAATATAACCTAATTTGAGACGGAACTATGAGAGCCTGAAACAGATGGACCTTTGCGTTCTAGTGTGACCTTTACAAGGCTCTTGATTATCATAATCTGCCGTCACACTCGAGTACAGCCCCATGAAAAGGATAGCATGCTCCAATGACCAGTAGCCGTAGGTATAATGCACTCTTACACCGAATGAGGAAAGAATGAAAGATTTATTATTCCAGACATTTGTATATACTCGTACATCTACATCTCCACACTTCTTAAACGAGACCTATACTAGTCTCTTCTGTAGGACCGTAGGTGTAGGTAGGTAAATGGCTGTTTTAGTAGGTCAACGGATTTTATCTGTGGTACTCTTTATTACATATGTTTTAAATACTTACTTTGAATTATTTATACCTGATAGGCTGATAACTTAGGTATCTACGGTAGGTGTCGTATGTAATACGGAGATGAGTATTTTTTTAAATGTTTGAACATTTGGATCTCGTCGGCGTCTGATACTTAGAGTATGTTGAGCAAAATATAGCACACTTTCCAGAAAGTCCCAAGAAGTTTTGTATGTAACTTTCCTCTTTAACTAGTTACCAGATCTATCAGAGTTATTATTTCACAGTTGCTTCTTTTAAATCGTTATAATTTTGTAAGCCTTGAAAGGATTATATGGCTTAACAAATATGGCGGGCATAAATATATACAAAAATATAAAAAAACAGTTAGGTTATATTGAGAACTTCCTTTTTAGAAGTCGGTTAAAAAGCAAACTGAAATAACTAAGTACTTATAAGACTCGCCAAATACAGCTTTTTCTTTAAATTCTGTAGTTCAAAGTAAAATTGTAAGTGGGGTTATTAATCAATCGGTGACAATGTGACTTCATTCGTTTATACCTAGGTACAAGGAAAATGAACCGGGGTTTTCTCAATGCAAGTTTATTGCGGGTTAAGTACCTTTCAAAATCCTTTGCCAATAACAAGTATGGGGCTACATCTGTTCATGGCGAAGCACTCATCGTATCAAATAAAATATCCAACAGATGTATTTATAGTCATTGCAAGAAAACATTCAGTTTATTATTGTAGATCAAATTGTTTTCCGCATGAGTTGCGCGAGTTATGATTTCACAGATGCTTCTTTTAAATCGGTATAAAATTGTAAGTCTTGAAAGTTTCGTATTAAATAAGGCCGTCAATGTTTATAAGCTTTCGCACTTAGCCAGTCAGTATTTTTGTATTTTTTATCGCTGTTGTATTGTTAAAAGAATCTAGGTAGGTATTACTACATTACTGCCTAGTAAATAGCACCTACTTACTGGTATTTAATTGTAAATTTGTCTGTGGTGAATCGAACATACTTAGTAATTATTGTACTATCTGAATTTCTCTGGGATAAGTAGGTAGACTAAGGTAAGTAGTTTACAGAAAATTTATGATGGGCTGCGCTGTAGCATCATCATAGTGGACACACTAAAGCGATCGCCAAACGCCAACTCGCTTGCTCAGCGTGGCGGTGATGGGTATTTGCCTCCTAAAATTCCATACGCGTAGAGAGAGAATAGGAGAGGTTTACGTTCAATACGTCCATCAGTGGCCGATGATGTGATTTGATGTAGTTCAAAATTGGCATCATACCTACACTATTCGGTAGAGTAGTTAAGTTACTCTACCAAAATTAGCTGCACAATTGGATGATGTTGTCTTGAATGAATTCATTCAAGTTTAGGTCAACTATTACATTTTTACTAGTCATACATGTTTGGATAAATTACAGGTTTTAACATTTTGCTATCGAGCTATAATCTTTATTTTACTACTAATAGATTGCGGTATTTATATGCAACTAGAGCTGGGATTGGTTCGGCTTCCCGTCTTGAGGGCTGAATTGGAGTAGTAGGACGGATTAGGATAAACCGAGTCAATGGCCGGGTCACGTGGCTATTTGCGTTCGGCTCAGTTCGCGGCTGCCCCTCCCGCCGCTTCCGCTCCTCAAACTACCCGCGATCGCGATTGATTAATTTTGGTGGCAAATCGGCTGCCATTTCGGTGAACGGAAAAGTTTTTCGTAAAAATAAGGAGAGCGAACAGTAGGTGTGTTTTATCATCGTTCCGATCACGTCGTCACGAAACGTGATTCGTTGATATCGTAGAGTGGGGGATAGAACAGCGAATGCTCTTTTGATCTGCATGCACCTTCAGCTATCCTACAACTATTATTTTAGCTCGGTTGATATTATAATATAGTTCGGCATTAACAACACGTACCAATGTTTATATATTAATGTATAAATCGAATTTGTTGTATGTTCACGGAACCACTAATGGACAGCAATCATTCTTATTTTAAGTAAACAAAGAGTTACGCATTTGTTTTGAATCAGATAAATTACAACCGTACGCTCTAAGTAGTTACCTACTTACAAGCCCAAAAAATCTGATATATATACCTAACGGAGCAATCATGGGTCATGGCGCTCATATTTTTTTATTTTATTATAGACTCCGCTCAGATATTTATGAGGACCTTGGCCGCTTCGGTATATCTGATAGCGATTGTACGGATTAAAAATTTAAGACGTCCGTCACTGGTGTATCAGCTAAAAGTGTTCAACACTTGGTGCCGCCGTCCTAATATACCTATTATATTTTCACCATCCCCCAATAAAATATATTTGTCACATAAATATTAGCTGTCATTTTCTTTTATATACTTAGAGCTGATTTTTCAATCCTTAAATAAACCTATCCGTCAGTTAAAATTACCACCATCCTTTTCTAAAATCATCAGTCAAAAAAGGACAGAGCTAACATTTATTTGACAGGTATTGTTAATTGGGGTTTGAAAAATCAGTCCTTAGGGAAAAAAAAATAAATGACGTAAATAGAACATATTGCGAAATACAAATCAAATTATTTATTAACTAAATATTTTAGTCACACTACTTAATACTATATAAATTATAAATATTAGATGTCATATAATATTTATAATTTAAATGACGTAAATATTTAATCGGATAATTTCGGATATAGAGTCTGGCTAACGAAAGCTGAGAATGAGAAATGGCGGCAAATTAATAAAATATAGAGTATGGTATCACTGGGTTGCACCCCGAAAATCAGTCTTGATACTAGACGTGTGCGCCGATCTAAAAATGATCGGCGGCGGCGTTTGCTGAAAAGTCGGCGGCGGCGGCGTGATTTCGGCGTGAAATCGGCGTCAAGGTCACATGAATAAAAAAGCGGAATTCGATAGTATCTTTGTTATAGTTTAGATAAATACAAAATAAATGTTCATCAAACACCACCACTGACCACCTTATCCAACATCTGATCAGTACATATCAGTTTTCTCTTCCCACCATGTCCTAACATAATATTTTCAACAGTATTTAACTGGGTTTGGACTAGCCCTATTCCTGCGACCATATGTAACATGGACGCCTAACGCCAGCTCAAAAATGCCCCCAAACACAATTGTTCAATTGTGCCTAGATGGGCAGGACATAGCGCTTTTCATAACACCGCGCATATTTCGGCGCAACATCTTTGACAAATGTTTGTAGAATAAAGCCAATCAAAACTTTGATGGACCAATCACATCTATTTTTAAATGGCGGATTAAGTTTTTATAGATTGATATTGAAATTCATTACCGTGATGCATTGAAGAGGGGGTGACATTTGTCATCAAAAAATCAGGACCGTTTTTGAAAGGCAATTTAGTATGGCGTGCGGCTTCCATGTTTTATTTGTTCGTAGCCCTATTCTCATTAGGTCTCCCAAATCCCCTATCATAGCATGTCATAAGGATAAATAGGGCGCAGCCCACGTCCATTGGATTCCACCTATCTTTATCAGGTGATCGGTCCATCATATTGGGAGGCATCCTACGCTGCGTCGACCAGTATATGCTAATGCTTGTCACTAAAAAATCACTTGCCCCACCGGTAGTTTTGCCAGTAATGTATGTCCAGCCCAATGCCACTCCTGTTCATCGATTTTTTGAGCTACGTTGGTGCTTCCAGTTCTGCGGCTCTCAACTAGGATTTGCAACATCCGTCGATTTTCAGGATTCGGATAGTGCGGATATCGAAAATCAGCGGATCCGGATACTTTAGATAATACGGATCCATTGCAAATACATGAATGCTTTTTTTTATATTGGCACAATAAAGTGGCTCCACTCCACCTGATCGTAAGTGAAAAGTAGAACCCAAATCGCAGCGGCAACGAACAGGAGACCAGCAGTAACCTGTCATTTGCCACCGCCTTGCTGGCCCGCTAGATGCTTCTTAGGCTTGTTTTATTTTCATTAAGGTTATAGTGTTTGGCCTTATTTAGATTTAACGCTGAAATAATAGTTGTTCAGTTTACATTTTAACTACTTACATTTGAATATGCAAAAAAAATGATAACGATGTTTTACAACTACAAAATTCTCCATATAAACGTACGTCTTTTAAACTTCTAACGTTCTTAATCACAATAAGATCTATTATCTGCCCTAGTATCCAAATAAGCCAAATCTGAGGGCCGAAGACCCGGTGACGAGGCGTCAAACCCGCGAAGGCCGAAGGCCTTCTTATTACGCTTCCCAACCGTCTTAACGCCAGCGAAGGCCGCAGAGCCATCTCACGCAGAGGCGCGCAAACACGTCTCTGTATCTAAATAGATAGCGAAGGCCCAGTTTCGCGTAAGGGTGAAGGCCTGGAGCTTCCCGCAGGGGCACGCCAGGTGACAAGGCTGAAGGCCGAGCTGCCAGCGCCTAGCGCTCCCATGCTATACAATGATTTAGTGTGACACTCTGTAGCCCTCCGATTCGTTTCGATCCCTTGCGATGATCGAAAGCCGAACTCCACTTAGGGCTGCACAGAGGCGCGCCAGCTCGCCTCACTCGTACTCATTGGGTGGTTATCCATGGTTTCAGCCAATATAACTTTATAGTCGGCAAACCGTAATTGATGATGATGACAAGCCCATTCCATTCCAGTCCAAAATCTTGAAAACATCTTCCAAAGCAACAGTAAACAGTTTTGGGGATAAGACATCTGCCTGTCTTAATCGTCGCTGCAATGGTCTGCATTTCGAATACCGGTCTTTAAGACGAACTAGGGGGCTACAACGATCACCTAAAGCGATTCAGTTTAGGACCTAAATAAACTGAATCGCGATGTGTCAGTTGCATAGAATAGCTGTCAAAAATTAGATAGCCGAACCTAAACTGAATTGCATTTAAAAGGTGGGTGCATGGTTTGAGCCTATTTGGCTTACTTGTTCTACTGTTTGTTGGTTGGTTGTTCTTTGGACACATAGCCCGCTAACCTGTAGAAGACCTCCTAAAACTTATTGCCACAAGAAAGATTGGAAAGAAAAGGTCGAGAGGAAGGAGCCCCATGCGCTGGAGAGACCGGATCCGCACCTCACTCAACTTTCGGGTTGCTGAAGTGATCCACGCTGCGTAAAATTGGAGTGGTTGGTGGAAGATCGTGAAAGAGAAATTGATGAGTTAATATGTCACAACCCCCAGAAATGGGTTATCAACGCAATAAAAAGTAGTTTACTGCTTGCTACCGCTGAAGATACTGTAGTACAAGCCAGGTCTCTGAGGGGCAAGTTATACCTCTCGGTATATCCTGACGTTGCTTGTGTATGTGATTTACGGTACTAAAGCTTTTCTAGAAACCGAAATCGGCTTGTTCAGGAGGCTGGAAGTTGTCGAGCCTAAGAACCTACGGGTAATGAGTGATAATACTCAAAAGCAACTAATAGTTTGACAATAAATCCCCTACATAAGAGCATTATATAAATACGAGTAAATAAAGCAGATACGAAACATAGTGTGTAGTATTTAGCCCATAAGAAATAACTCTGTTATTCAGTCAAGGCCACGCCGATTTCACGCCGACCATTAGTCGGCGGCGGCGGCGTGGCAAAAAAGGTCGGCGGCGGCGTGACGCCGGCGCGGCGCACACGTCTACTTGATACTTGTAATATATTTAAAACTTAAAATTATTTTGTTAAATTACCTGTATTTATTACAATCCAAATTAATATATTATATATATGTACATAACGTAGCTGTTCTATGCAACTTTGTCTGCATGACACAATGCAATATGATGTAGGTATTGTAGGTACCTACTACTCTAAATGATGACCCATGTTATTAAATGGATCCCATATCAAATTTTAAGCAAATCTGTTTAGTTATTTTCAAGTTATATCATAGATTCGACAACACCAAGTTAGTTTTAACTTTTTACATACATATCATGTACCTATTTTGTGGTTAGTTTTAACTTTTTACATACATAATACATATTATGTATGTAAAAAGCTTGGTAATGTGTCGAACCTATGATATGATTCGACAACACCAAGTTAGTTTTAACTTTTTACATACATATCATGTACCTATTTTGTGGTTAGTTTTAACTTTTTACATACATAATATGTATTATGTATGTAAAAAGTTAAAACTAGCTTGGTAATGTGTCGAACCTATGATATAACTTGAAAATAACTAAACAGATTGGCTTTAAATATGATATGTTTTTCAGCTCTTCATATCATTATAGTCTTTATACCATAATATGGCCGAAAAACAGAGTGATTTTCACACTTGGATATAACACTATTATATGTCTATAGCTATTCATAGGTATAGGTAATATTAGTAACGATTTGTAAATTGTATCATCGCAGAATGGGTGTAGGTAAGGTAATCATGATTAAAACTACCTATAAAATTGTCCATTACGACACAAGTGCGAAAAACGTGAAATTCTAAACGAGTGGCGATTTTTTAAAACACGACCGATAGGGAATGTTTTAAATCGACACAAGTTACGAATTTCGTTATTGCACGTGTCTCGTACGACGTTTTTTAGTACAGATGGCCCTCCGAAGTTTTGAACCTGACTTAAAATGACCCACTTCTCACACTAGAGCCTAAAAAATGCACCATCTGTACTAAAAAAATATAATTCTGCCGGTGTGTGTATTTTTAATAAATAGGAAACGAAATATTTATATTTTTTATTCAGAATAATTAAAGTCAGACTTAAAAAACTCATACAATGATTCATATTAATGATTCATACTATTTGTGCCATAACACATTAAAATCACATAATAAACTCATCTAATGCAGTTTTTATGACATTGTCTCTTTCGCTGTACTTATCTTCCACATGAATGACATGGTCAGTCATTGATTTCCAATCTGAGGCAGTTATACTCGCGATCTTTTTTCATTCTTCTCCAACTCGCATAACTTTTCTACCGTATTTTTGACAGCGTTAACTCCTTCAACCTCTCCCAGACCTTTTGGTAAAAAAAACAAATGACCATTTTAAATCAACCTAACATAAATACAAACTTAAATCTATTATAGTCGATAGTATATTAGATAATGAGTACAAGAAAATTTATTGAATAAAGGTAAGTATCAAAATGGTACTAGGGTAAAATCACCAATAGATGAACAGTTAAGCAACTTTCCCAACTTTAAATATTTTTTTCTATATGATGTAACTCATATTTATCAATTTTAATTTTTTTATATGATTTCGCATTTTATAGAGTTTAGAATAAGTTATTTACGTGCCTCGTATTAAACTTCAGTGATTTTATAAAAATGATTATATTAAAAAAGGGGTCAAATTCCCCAGTAGTTGAACAACGTGCCCTATCTCTGAACAATTTGATCCCAATAGATGAACCAGCATAATTGCAATATAACGAGACCAATATATGAACGGCAAGACCCCAATGGATGAACAGATCAAAGTAAAAACGTTAGTTTCTTAGATAGATTAATTGTATTTGACCTAAGGAACCTTCTTTTAATGAAATATAAACTCAGTACCTATATATTATGTAACAGTCTGATCTCTAAGAACAAAAGTTCAACTTTTCCCAAATTCAACCGGTCAATAAAATCAGTTGGTTCATGTTTTGGACACCGCATTAACAAAATGAACGAACTAAATTGATTCGAATTCATTTATTGGAATCCAACCCAAAAGATGAACCAGTAAATTTCCCTAGTTCACGTTTTGGACAGCGATTCTTGAGTTGAACAATCCCGTTTTCATGCAAAAATAAATAACTTAAAAACGTTTTACATGAAAAAAGCGTCGTTCATCTTTTGGTCATAAAATCAACTACAAAACTGATTGTAATTTTATGTATAAATATTAAATCTAGCTATTTTGTTGTAATTTACACAAGCATTTGAAAATACGAGCCTTTGCCCAAAAGTTGACCGTCGTTCATCTTTTGGCCCGAACGCATAATATTGGAACCATAACTTGACCAGCAAATATCTCATAAAATTAATAAAAATAGAATATTCTTTTTAATATACACAATAGAGATATTAGTCTTAAATCTATACTGAAGTGAATCAACAAAATAAAAGCCATATTCGATTTTTTACGTAATTAAATGCTTAAATTTTAGAGGGCTTTTCTTAATAAGGATCCCATACAAAACGCGATTTTAGCGTGAAGCGTAAACTCTACGACCGCTCACTGCCGCGTGCGTGGCTTAACTGTCTGGGAATTTGCATGTGAGACGCGGCATAGTGTTGCCGCGTCTGAGAAAAATACTCCCGGGCGTGTAAAATTATTCCTGATTTAATTATTCACATTTTTATACCTATCAGTCAACTTCTGGGTGGCAGTCATCTATTGGTGCTTCTACCCTACGTACTAACCTAGGAACACCGATATCGTGTGTAAACAATCATGTTTTTCCTTTTAAGCGATGATTTTCTCCTCTTGTTTTTCTTTATATTTACTTATTATAGTACGCAGCAGCTTACGAACATTACTTTTCATAGTATTTTTCATCATAAACACCTTAAAACGTTGCAATTGTGGAAAGCGAGCAATGGGTGTCAAGTCGAACGAAAGACAGAACATGACGTTTGACAATTCAGCTTGTGATGCCATATGAAAACTTCCGTAAAAAACTCATTCTCAGCTTTCGTTAGCCAGACTCTATTACATTTATTATTATCACCATCATCATCATCATCATATCAGCCGAAAGACGTTCACTGCTGAACATAGGCCTCCCCCAAAGATATTTATTATATTATTATGTAATCGTTAATGAATCCAACTAAATAATATGTTGTAACGTTATAAGATACGTTGTTTAACTATTAACACGGCACGTTCATGAAGCGATATTTATAACACCGGTAGCGAGGGCGAGCGCGAGGCGGCCCAAACAAACAGTGTTAAACGCGCTAAAGAACTGCTAAATACTAAATGTAAAACGCTGCCACCACATTTGTCTAAATGTTTGCACTGTCACATATTCTATCCTTATCTCAGAAGATGGATCGAAAAAGGATGGCGTATGTTATTGGTGGACACGTATATTTAGCATATTAGTTTATATGCTGTGCTCGTGCCACTGAAATTGTCACGTAAAGACGTGGGACAACAATGGCAATCTATTTAAAAATATGTAACCAGTTAACCACATTTGCAAGATATACCTACCTACCATTTAAAATTATATTTATATTATTCGATATGGTTTAAGACTATTATAATTGAATGATTGACCGGCCACTTGGTAAGGTAGTGTTGCCATCCGTCCAGATTTCCCTGAAATTTTCCTATAATTTAGTTCAGAGAGTGTCCAGGAGCCGTACTATGACTTTTCAAGAATCGATAACGTTAGGTTTTCTCGATACGTAAAGCAGGCCATCGCGCTCGCTCCAATGTATCAATTATATCTATAAGATTAAACGATTAATAAGTAGTTTTTATTGTCCTTCAAATGTACAGTGAGGAAAAACGCGGATAAAATAGCATAATTTGTGTGTATGTTTTTAAAAAACGTACCTTCAGTACCTACCATTATTGTTCTTATTCAATGGTATTGTATTTAAAACTTTGCCATGACTATGACAGATATACAGAGTAGACGTGTGCGCCGATGTCAAAATGGTCGGCGGCGGCGTTTGCCGAAAAGTCGGCGGCGGCGGCGTGATTTCGGCGTGAAATTGGCGTGAAGGTCACGTGAATATAAAAGCGGAATTCGATCGTATTCTTTGTTATAATTGAGTTAAATACAATATAAATGTGCAATAAACACCACCAATGGCCACCTTAACCACCATCTGATCAATAGAGTTAGTAGAGTAGCAGTTTTCTCTTCCCATCATGTTCTAAAGCTTGTCCACGACATAAAGTAGCCATCGTAAAATCAGTCTCCACTGTTACACAATAGTCCTACGTAGTTCTAACAGCCATGGGACCGTAAATTGGTTCTTCTGTTTTATGTTTAACAATCCAATATCCAAAAGTATTCGCTTAAAAGTCGTGCTTAATGCAAAAGTGCGATCTTCGATCGATTCAACAATGACTTGAAATGTTAGTCTACTTTATTTCGTGGACAAGCCTTAACATAATATATACTCCCAACAATAACTGGGCTTGGACTAACTGTATTCATCTTCGTTATATGATGATAGTAATAGTCACTCCAGCGGGCAGCCGAGCTGCAGACCCAATGGGACACCAAATAGTTAGTGGCCCCAGTCCAATGACCTTTTGGCTATATTAGTGTGCTAGGGCGGAGCTAGCAGATGTGCGTAGCGTCTGCGCCGACCTCCAAGCCTGCGTCGACGGAGCGGGTGTGCTGCAGGGTCATTTTCTCTCTCCCGCTCCGAGGCCTCCTTCTGCGAAATGGTATCTTCGCAGAAGGTGGTTACGGCTTTCCAGCTTCTATAATCGCGTTTACGATGCTCGGCAGCGAGAAATCAGCTCCTATAACCTGCCTTAAAGTTGCCCGGTTAGGCGCCCAGCCGGCAGGGCAGTCTTTTAAAGTATGGCACACTGAGTCTTCCTGTGCGCCGCACTCACGGCATTTTGTTGACTCTTCTCGTCTAATCCGGTGCAGATATCTGCCGAAGCACCCATGGCCAGACAGTATCTGCACAAGCCTGAAGGTCAGTGCCCCGTGGCGCCGCTTCATCCAGCGATCTAAGTGAGGACGAATGGCTTCCATGGTTAGCACGCCGTAAGCCGATGTCAACAGGGCCACGTCCCATTGGAGAAGCATGCGATTCTGCGCTAGATCCCGGACACGCTTCGCCTCTTGATGGCTTGGGGTTTGGCCATCCTCCCTCTGCCTTGGTTTGTACCGATATACTTCGGCAAGGACTTAGGCTTGAAGTTCCCCGGGAGGATCCGCCGCCAAAGTTGTCGCTGCAGCCCAAGAGACTGTGCGATAGGCCCGCACTGCCCTAACCGCGATAGCCCTCTGGGGTCTCACTAAAAGGGCCTTGTTCTGCGTGGTGAGTGCATCTTCCCACAGAGGGGCCATACATGGCCATGCTGCGTAAGACACCTGCGTTTAATGTCTAGCCCACTGCCACACATTTTTTGAGCTACGTTGGTGCTTTCAGTTATTCTACGGCTCTCAACATTCCTATTTCAATCTTGTAGGGAACTCCTCTTTCCATCGATTAAATAGCTCATTGAGTGATCTTTTTACTAAGCCCATAGTTACCTACCACGTTTTATAGTCGTAAGTAACACTTGGTCGAAGAATTTCGTTTTGAAATATACTGCGGTATATTGAATGAGAAGATATTGTGTTGTCCGGCACTACATTACTATTGACCTTTTTCTCAAATTTAGATCCACCCAACTGGACTAGCTGTCCTTCCCCGGTACACATGTTCGTCGTCTTTGAGCTTCGATCTTGACTGGAGTTTGTATCACAAAGACTACATATTTGATATGGTCTTCGTTGATCATCGTTGTATCTTAAGCCCAACGCATTCAGGGGCTCTACAAACATCAATGAGTATAGTGCTCTAGTTCTCTAAGGTTTCAACCATAATTACTTTATAGGCGGCAAACCGAACGTGGGTGGTATGACTGATTCTGATATACTGACTATTGATGTTGATGACAAAGCCCTTTCCAGACCAAAATCTTGAAGACATCTCCCAAAGCAACAAAACAGTTTTGACATACTGCAATGGTATGGGTTTCGAATACTGACCTTGGAGACGAACTGGACGCTACAATATAAGTACCTACCGGTAGTCTACTTGACTTACTTGTTCTAGTGTTTGTTAGTTACTTGTTCTTTGGACACATAGCCCACAAACATGAAAGACCTGCAAAAACGTATTGTCTCAGGAAAGTTTGAAAGGAAAAGACCGAGCCCCATGCACTGAACTGAACAGACCAAATCCGCCCCACACTCAACATTCAGGTTGCTGAAGCGGTCCACGCTGCCAAAGATCGGGGCCGTTGGCGAAAGATCGTAAAAGAGAAATTGATGACTTGATAATCACGACCCCCGGCATTGCGGTATCGGTGCAAGGGGGAAAAGTCTTGGTACCGCTGGAAGTAATGTATAGTATTTGTTTATGAATAAGAGGGTAACCCCTTATTCATAAACGTCTCGAACGATTCAAATGCTGCATAGGCCACGAACGTTAACGAAAGGGGCAAGTTATACCTCTCGGTCTTCTGTATAACCTGACGTTGCTTGTGCAAAAACCGTACCGGCTTGTTCGGGAGGCTGGATGTCGTCGAGCCTAAGTATCTACGTGTAATGAGTGATGACACTCGATAGGCTGATATTTTATTTCCTGTATAAGAGCATTATGTAAATACATAAAGCAAAAACT
This sequence comes from Thaumatotibia leucotreta, assembly GCA_025490895.1. NCBI lineage: Eukaryota > Metazoa > Arthropoda > Insecta > Lepidoptera > Tortricidae > Thaumatotibia > Thaumatotibia leucotreta. The sequence continues at coordinate 28,462 of JALPQI010014695.1, forward strand.
AAACTTAGTATTTAGTATTTAACACATAAGAAATTAGTCTGTTGTTCAGTCAAGGCCACGCCGATTTCACGCCGACCATTAGTCGGCGGCGGCGGCGTGGCGAAAAAGGTCGGCGGCGGCGTGACGCCGGCGCGGCGCACACGTCTAATACAGAGTATTCACTATGAAAACAGCCTCCAGCTATTTAAACTTAACTACTGTTCGATTCACAATCTCTATCCCATAAATAAACGAAATTATAACAACTAAGTAAACACTGCACGCCCATTATTCGAAAAACGAAAAGAAGTGAAATGTAATTACCTACATAAATCCGTTAAGAGTTGGATAACGAAATCCCCGACGGCCTTTTATGGTATGCTGAGTTGAATTGATAGCTCTACTGGGTTATTAAGCCACGCAACTGACAACGACCCACCC
>JALPQI010014696.1:0-34814 GCA_025490895.1 Thaumatotibia leucotreta
GGAGTTAATTGTTTCTAGTTCCATCTTTTAAAATACTCACTACTACAGCTGTTACCCGCCTTTTATTTTTCAAGCCGTTGAAAACACGTTAGTAAATATAAAATTTGTTTTTTTATCCGTAGGTACCACGGGTTCAAAGGTTTTTCCTGCCTCTAGTCGCGTCAAAAGATTTCTTCTCACTGGAACTGGATGAGATCTTGATTTTCTTAAGATCTAATTACATATGCGTCACTAGGTATGCCAGAGTTGATCATAATGATCATTATTATCTTAGAACAAGTATAATACTATCAATTAAGTGTCTGCTGTGTGCTTCAATAAGAAGGTGCCTACAATACTACAGTCACTCTAGCCATTTAGGTCAGAACTAAATCTGGATAAATTATCGTTTCGCATTTATATTTATTTACATAGATCAAACACTTTTGGGCCATACGAAACTGGACCTGACGAAATGCTTTTGATTACGAATGATTATAACTAATTGAGACAGAATGATAAGTTCAAACCGAGTAACATATGACAGCTAGACATAATGGTAAATTCAGACGTTTCCGGGAAAATACGAAAAGAAAGGATTGCCCACTGTCTACTACATGTAGCAAAGTTTATCTTAGATCTTATCTTTAAGCAGTACTGTTCGCACCTTTAAAATTATAGGCACCGGTAATTCGAAATTTTTGGAATTTCTTATTTTAGTCTTTTACTTTTATTCGTTATTTTGTCCGAAACGTGACGGGCTATGACAGCTACCTAACTTAGAAATATATGGAAAGTGAGAGAATTCTCTAACTCTATAAATACAAACACCCAGTTATAAAACGAAGATATACCAAAACTTTCTTCATGTACGCGAAGCACTGCGTCACGTACCCGACATTCTCGGGGAATGCACCTTATGTGTATAACTCAAATTTCATATTTTTTTATTAGGGTGAATCAATTTTTTTCTGTCTGTTATTGCTATGGTTACGGTCGCCCGAGTCACGCTGGTTTTATTCAAAATTATGCTACTTAAATTATGCAAGCATGCATGTAGTGCATGTTTGTAGCTGGTCCATAAAGGAAAGATCTTATTAACACCAGAAAAATGTATGTTTGCATAGTTTAAGTGGCACAATTTTGCATAAAACCAGCGTGACTCAGGCGACCGTAACCATGACAATAACAGACAGAAAAAAGTTGATTCACCAATTAGGTCACTATAATTCTATACGATAGTAGGAGCGGACATTCTTATGTATAATTTAATTAGTGAGATTGAAGTCCTGATGGCCGGCGTGAGATGGCTGCACGGCGACTGGGCGGCGCGGCGGCGGCACGCAGCGGAACTGATGCGGTGCGTGCGCTTCGGGCTCATCTCGCCGTGGCAGCTCGTCGACATCAAGCGCAACCCGGACAACGGCGAGATTCTGGAGATCGTCAACGATCCCGAAGTGCAGCAGATGGTCGACGATGGACTTGCGTAAGATGCATACCAGGGTGCTTAGACAAGTTGCCAATCGCAAACGCTTAATGTCAATCGTAAACGAAAGGCAGCTAACTGTCTTTGTCACACTAATATGAAAGAGTGACAGAGAGGGAAAACTACGATACGCTACTAAGCGTTAGCGATTGGCAACTTGGCTAAGCATTCTGTAGGGTTAGCTCATCATCATCAACGGCGAAGTACCATGAACTCCTAACTTTAAACTAATTTGTTCTGCAGTCAGTAGTAGACAAAAAAATCTGGACAGCCTATAACGTATGCGGAGTGAAATTTGGACAAAGTTTGTATATATGAAATATAAAAAACAAAAACCTAATTAAAAAATATGTGTATATCAATGTAAAGTCAATATATCTGTCAATCAGTTTGGTAAGTTTCATAAAGATTGGATGTTTAATTTTGTAATTATGGCCAATCAACAAGAACGCCGTCGTCAAACAATATGTAATTTCTACAGTAGCCATCCCCTATGGCCGAAATCAAAGGTGGTAGAACATTTTGTGAAAATGGGTGAGAGTCGAAGTACTATTTACAATATTTTGGCGTCCTTTGCCTTGAAGAAAACCACTGCTAGAAAGCCTGGTTCTGGAAACTATTCCAGCTTGAGCAAGTTTTCTGAGAGAGCTCGGTTAAAGAAAATTACGGCCGGCCGTGTCGCAAAATCTTATAGAGAGCTCGGAAGAAAATTCAAAAGTGACGGCAAAACTGTTAAAAAATATCTTCAAGAGATGGGCATCGATAAGCGATGTAGAAAAATTAAGCCCACTGTCTCTAAAAACCAAGAATCCACTCAGAAATTACGGCTGCGTAAATTAGTTAAAGAAATATTTTACGCTAAAAACAATGTCACTTGCGTTATGGATGACGAGTCATATTTCACATTAGATGGAAACGAGTGGCAAGGCAATTATTATTTCGAGAACACCAATGGCCCAACCGATGAGAACGTGAAATATGTTGAGCATACGAAATTTCCTAAAAAAGTTTTGCTATGGCTTGCCATCAGTCGACGCGGAATGTCCAAGCCTGTATTCTTTGAGTCAGGTTTAGCTGTGAACGCCGACCGCTACATAGAGCGTTGTTTGCCGTTAGTGCGGGATTTCATAAATACGAGTCATAGAGGAGAAAATGTAGTGTTTTGGCCAGACTTAGCTTCAAGCCATTATGCCAAAAAAACCCTTAGCAAAATGACGGAGTTAAATATCCCATACATACCGAAGACATCAAATCCACCTAATGTTCCGCAACTTCGCCCTATAGAAGATTTTTGGGCAAATCTAAAGAGGCGAGTATATTACAATATAGCCCACCTAACGAAGACCAAAAGTTGCCTATCGGGGGAAATAACTCGTGTATAAGCGAATTTTGGTATAGTTGTAGGGAATGGTGTTTTAAACCACATACTAAAAGTACTGGTGGTTAGGGGTGGAGCTAACGAGGGGAGAGGGGTGTAAAGGTCCTTATTTTTAATTTTTCGTAAATAACTCGTAAACCGTGGCTTATAGCAAAAAACGTTCTAGTACATAAGTAATCTACATAAAATTCTCTACAAAAAAGATATACGCATGTTTCCTCTGGGATCAATGTGTCATGAGATAAGAAAGCAAGAAGACGGACACTAAAGAAATAAACACAGTTGTTTAAGTAGGTATGGCACATACAAAATGCTCGCGAGCATTCCAAAAGATTTTAATGCTCAATTCCTGACCATATTTAGAGTCTTTAATGTTACATAAAATTTTCTGGATTCGGCTTGGTTTCAGAGATAATCAACCTTTTTTCCGAAATAAGTTTTTCGACGTAACTCGTCATAGAACTTCTTTTTGATTACAATGCTACCACAATGTGTATTAATATTACCACACCTTTTGTCTGGCAATCAAAAAATGGGAATAAACTGGACGAAATAACCTGTCCCTAAAAAAAATATTAAAATAAATAATTTTAACAAATTGTTGTTATGATAAAAAGTACTGGAAATGTTAAAAAGTATGCAAAAAGTCTAAAAAAAAGAGAAAAAAAAATTTTTTTTTTGGTGGTATTTGACATTAGGTCTCATAATATTTTTTGTTTGTTTTGATGTCTACAATGCATAATTAAAATCTTTTGACGATGATTATGAGAATATTATAGGTTTAGAAGATAATTAGAAATTTTATTTTTACAAATAAGTATACAAGGCACGTCCGGGCGCGTGCATTCCAAAAGATTTTAAGTACGCATTCTAGATATCATAATAAACAAAAATTATTATGAGACCTACTGTCAAATACCGCCAAAAAAAATTTTTTTTTTTCTCTTTTGTTTTATACTTTTTGAATACTTTTGACATTTCCAGTACTTTTTATCACAACAACAATTTGTAAAAAATATTTATTTTAATATTTTTTTTTTAGGGACAGGTTATTTCGTCAAGTTGATTCCAATTTTTTGATTTCCAGGCAAAAGGTGTGGTAATATTAAAACACATTACGGTAGCATTGTAATAAAAAAAATGTTTTATGTCGAGTTACGTCGAAAAACTTATTTCGGAAAAAAGGTTGATTATCTCTGAAACCAAGCCGAATCCAGAAAATTGTATGTAACATTAAAGACTCTAAATATGGTCAGGAATTGAGCATTAAAATCTTTTGGAATGCTCGCGAGCATTTTGTATGTGCCATACCTACTTACACAACTGTGTTTATTTCTTTAGTGTCCGTCTTCTTGCTTTCTTATCTCATGACACATTGATCCCAGAGGAAACATGCGTATATCTTTTTTGTAGAGAATTTTATGTAGATTACTTATGTACTAGAACGTTTTTTGCTGTAAGCCACGGTTTACGAGTTATTTACGAAAAATTAAAAATAAGGACCTTTACACCCCTCTCCCCCCGTTAGCTCCACCCCTAACCACCAGTACTTTTAGTATGTGGTTTAAAACACCATTCCCTACAACTATGCCAAAATTCGCTTATACACGAGTTTTTTCCTCTGAGTTTCCTTCGTTTGGTGTACTAATAACTTTCGGCCTAAAAATGTACAGAGTTTGATTCGAAAAATAAAGTTGGAGCTGAATAAAATGCCGACATCTATGTTTTCGACAGCGATGGACAAAGTACCACAGAACTGCCGTAAAGCATCTCGCATGGGAGTAAACTATTTTTTACATTAAGCTTTGATATATACATTATTATAAAAACATAATTACAAAAAAAAAGAATGGTGTTTTTTTTATTTAAAGCAATATTTAACTTTGTCCAAATTTCACTCCGCATACGTTATGTACAGTCTATATATATCTACCTGCTTAGTGCTTATGCGGTACTTAACTCCGGTTATTATCATTATCACAAATACAATGACCACGAAATGTATGGATTTATAGGTCAAGCGGCTGCCAGATTTGGAGTCCTTCTTTATTAAGATTTTTTAACTAAAACACTCTGATTTCAGATAGAATGACGATATTTATTCAAATGTTGCACTCTATTTCATCATTATAGTTTTTACTTTTATTGAGTTTATCAAGGATTCAATTCCACAGCAGTGTGTTACATGATTTTAGTCTAATTAAAATTAGAGGAAATTTTAAAAACACGGATTACCTACGTTTAGGTCGGGATTATCGAATAACGTCATTATTACGAAAGTGTGTGGGAGTGGATTTCTAAGTACAGTACAACATGTGTTGTGCCGAAGTGCTAATTGTTTGCGCATACTTCTATTCGTCATAAAATTCGTGGGCAGCACTTGACTGAGCGCTTTGCTTGTGGCCTAGGAGACGCTCATAAAATAACCTTCATCTTTCAAGACAAGAGAACGACAGCGGGTTATCATTGTTATCAAGCAAGGATTTCTTGAATTCGAATATGAATTTGGGAAACAAATTGACCATTCTTTTTCCTAAAATATCGTGTCGATTTATATAAGAATGCGTAATTCATTAAATTCCTTTCCAACTACAGAAAGCTGAATCCTAGTCAATTTTGTGAGTCAATGGCATTGAAATACATAAAATTACCTTTTTTTGTATTTTAATAGAGAATATTTTTGCTTAGTTGTAGACTATGTATTTATCTGCTTACAGTTACGTAATAATAAAATACTGGTACGGAAACAACTCAAAGAACTATTATCATTGGATAGATGTGCTCGGTCTCACGGAACCTGCTGAGAGGAATTGGATCGGAGAAGAAACGGTAAACAACCTTCAAATTAGAAGGTTTTATGATTTCAAACATAATTTAACAAAAAAAATATGTTAGAAATCAGCATGTCCGCAGTATTGTATTGTCTATGAAAAGATACATCTGTCCCGTATTATTGACCGCGAGTAAAATTGATTAATTTACTTTCTTTTCACTTCGGCATTGCAAGTAGGTACCTACTCTTAACATAGAATCTAAGTATTTAGTAGGTGTCTTGTAACTTTATGGACAGTAAACGAGTTAATCACGTACTGTATACAATTACACCTTCATTTACCTACATAATTACCCCACGGAGTTAAATGTTTCGTAACACAGCGCAGAGAAAACAGAGTAGGTACTGATAGGTACTCACAGATGTGATGACGACATCAAGTTCCAATAAGTACTAAAGTAAACAAAAGATGTAAATGAGGAAAAACACACGCCGTCTGCCGTTAGATTTGTAAACGTCAAACTGGTAAAGAATGCCTTGAAAATAGGTACTCAATAAACCCATTTATCAATTATTTGCTCACTCGTTCACACTAGAAATATTTAGGTACCCATCACAAAAGTAGGTATCTTATATTTAAAATCTATTATCACCATTACAGAACCATGTGACGTACAAGGACTTTATGAAATACCTGGAACAGTTCTTGGTACCTAAAGACCAAGTATACCAGCAAATGGCTTTAATGCAACCGCCGAGGAGAAATGACGACATGCCTGGTATACATTTTCTTTGTATGGACATAACTTACTGCTTACTGATAATGTGATAATATATTCCCAAATTCTTCTTTTGTTTTAAAATTTAGTACAACGAAAACAAATATTAACGTACAAACGAAGGAAAATTAAGGCCATGAATTATTATTATTGTCTACCAATCAACCTTAGAGTAAAGTGAATTGTCTTTGAACAGCCCTTTAGTTGGAGTCTTGAGGTCTCCTAGCCGGCTATCCCTAGCCTAACCAAATATCTACTACTATCTAGATCAACTATTAGGAACAGTTAGGCAAAACCTTAAATGCCCACTGTTCATCCAGATGGAAAACTAGAAATTGATTCAGCATCGTTTGGGAATTATTAGCACCTACTCAAATTTCTATCCAAATGTTTAAACGCCACAAATACTGCTAATAAAGTAATTTCTTCGATTAAATTTAATATTAATTACATGTTATGCTGAAGAACTAGATAGGTAAATGTCCTACATTTTCGCGATAGCAATCCACTGGTAATCGAACAAATTGACAATATTATTTAGGCACCTTTTCATGCAGGCAGTCTTCGCGGGATGGATACTGATAAAATGGACTCGCGTAGACCGAAAATGGACTTGCCTCTTCCAATGACGCTCAAGGGGTTAACAGGAGACAAAGACAAATTCCCAATGATGAGCGAAATCCTTATGGACCAAAGAAAGGTGTGACTTTGTTTTATTTACGAAATTTTTTAATTTAATTGTATAAGCACTTAATAACGCACTTATAAACGGTGGCAGCTCATGATAGGCACACTGACTTATCGCAAGACTCGCAAGTATCGCGACCTGTTGGGGAAATTTGTCTCTGTCACTCTAATGACACCTTCGTTGGTGTGACAGAGACAAATCACCGAAATTTGCGAACTTCGGAGCTCGCGGTAGGGCCGCTGTCTTTACTGCGTCCAGATTGCCTCTAAGTTTTCAAACGATGATAAAATTCAGATTTACTTGTATTTGGTGGTTACCCTTCAAGAATCAAGGACGAAGTTCGCCTCCGCCGGGAGTGTCGCAGTCGTCGGCCCCTCGTGACGAGGACCTGGCGATGCAGATGAAGAAGATGAGGAATGTGCTGCACGGCAAAGGCGAGCACGCTGCAGGGGAGGTAGGTGCTACTAGTTACCCGTGGCTTTTTAATTGGTACAGTTGGAAATAATGTCAGATTATTTAAAGACTTATGAGTGAGTAAACGGTATGCCAAATGACGACATTCGCAAGATTGCGGGACACTTCTGGGTAGGGATTGCAATTACTGGATCCAGCATCCAGCAATCCAGATGGATCCAGCGCATTTTTCGGTCTGCTGGATCCAGCAGCCAGTGCTGGATCCAGCGCTGCGGATCCGCAAATAAAATTCACCAAAAAAATGCATAATCAACTTTACATAAACTTATTTTACGTCGTGTTTGAAACGGTTCCGCGATCCCGCGCTTAGTCCTAGACGGCCGTGGCTAATAATACGTGTGCTCCTTCCAATTTATGGTTGAAACAATGTGTATGGCTAAAAGTGGGAAAGAGTGGATAGATTCTAATGTAGTGCTTCGGAATGAGAAATCTATGTTTATGCTACGTTTTTAGTTGGGTCTAAATTGCATGAGTTTGGCTTTATTGAAATTAAGCTTTAAATTGTGATCATCCGACCAGGTTACGATATTTTGAATGGTTGTATTTAAGCTATTATTTAAATCTAATTGATTGTGGCAAAGTTGAATTACAGATATGTTGTCAGCAAAAAGAGTACAAAATTTATCTATACATTTAGGCAGATCATTTATTATATAGATTAAAAATAAAACACAACCGAGAACACTGCCTTGGGGTATAGATCGAGTAATATTCGTTTTATCTGATTTAAATATTTGTATGGTACCTCTGTGATGTAGTTGTGATATTGATATTCTATTTCAACGCATTGTGTACGACCTATAGGTCTTTAGGTACCTTATTAAGGTATGGTATGAACCAATTGTGAGCTGAGCCTCTAATACCTATTCCAAATAATTTTTGCAATAAAATATCATATAAAACACAATCATAAGATTTGCTAATACCTAGCAACTAGCAACATACCAATAGCATATTTTCTGTCATTTATTGTGTTTAAAACTTCGTTTGTGTACTTGAAAACTGCTGACGATGTTGAGCGACCTTTTCGGAAACCGTTTTGAGAATCGTTAAATACATATTTTAAAATTTCACATAAAAAAAATCGGTTCGACAACGACATAGCGATTTCAAAAATTTAGAAAAAAATTTTAGAAGGGAAGGGCCTACATGTTTAATAACGGACATTTTAAGGAGATCTGGGACTGTTCCTTCTGTAAAAGACTGGTTAATGAGAAGTGTCATAGGAGGGGTTAACTCTTCAGCGCATTTTCTTACTAATAGGTACTGGCAACTCATCTTGGCCAAAACTTCTTTTATTTTTGAGACATTTAATTAGTTTGAAAACTTCAAGTGAGGTGACGGGGCTATGGTAGAGCGATTTTTCAGATGATGTTATGACGGGTCGTCCCCGGCGCGAAGTTTCAACCCTCTGCGGAGTCGGTTTTTGAAATTCTATCCAATTTTAAACTAAGGGGTACACTAAAACGTTTCAAATAAATAAAATAATACAAAAAGTTCCCCGACTTCAATCGAAAGAAAATATTATAGTAATAAGACAAGCGCCTATATGTAGATACGCTCACAAGAATTAAGCTGAAAAAGGAATAATTTGTCACTTCTCAATTAGCTTAAAACGGCAGTCGTGTCTTTTAATTTCTTTATTATTTTATTTTTGAAGTTTTTTTTATGTATAATAATTCGCAAAAAATTACGCGTTATTGTCCTCCCTTTCATAACATTGAATATTATTATTGATAATTAACCTGTTTTATTGCAAAAAAAAACGTTTTATTTTTGGTATTTTTCCTACCTGCTGGATCCGCGCTGGATCCAGCTGGATTGACGCCGATCCAGCAAAAATCCAGCTGGATTGAAAACACTGCTGGATTGCAATCCCTACTTCTGGGTTAGATTGGCTCAGTCCTACTACTAGCGCAAAATTCAAAATTCGTAATTTTCGAGGATTTTTTTTCTGTCACTTCAACGACTATCTTTAGAGTGAAAGAGACAAATCCTCGAAATTTGCGGATTTCGAAGTTCGCGGTAGGGCACAGGGCCGAGATGAGTGACGTTCTAGATGAGAGGCCTATGCTTGGCATAGGCGATAAATGGCTGAAATGATGATGATGATGATGCCAAATTAACATCATGAAACAATAATCAATCGAGGACTGGGACGATCAGGACAATATTGATTTATCCACGCCACGTAAACATTTTATTCCTGTTTATTTTATTACATTTTTGTAATGTTTATAATTTTATTTGTATATTATAGGAACGAAAAAGATCCGTGCAAAGTAAATTCCATCTACCCGCGCACCGGCCGCACCTACAGCAGATTCAGATGTGTCTGTTGGAACATGATAATGTAAAGTTTCCTTTTTTTATTTGTTTTAATCAAACGCACATAATACTTAGATAAAGTTTTATCTGAATAATCACCAAAAAATTAAAAACAAGCAACTTCAACCGATTTGTCCAAGATCCTATCGTCTGTGGTTTCCAGCATTGGTTTCCTATTATCAAATCCTACTTTCTGAATGCAAATTCTTGTAAATGAATGAAAATTACATGTAAGGAAATCCCTCGATTTCTCCAAGATCCCATCATTAGACCGCATCTTGGTGCCAACGGGACCAGATGGTCCGATTTTTTTTTGTGATCAAACATGTATAACCCCGAGATCGGGGTTATACATGTTTGATCACAAAAAAAAATTAATCGGTTCATAATTCTCGGAGATATCGTGTAACCAATATATAAATGAACACCTTACGATCATGTGGAGTGGAGCCACTTTGTTGTGCCAACATAAAAAAAAGAACAGTCGAATTGAGAACCTCCTCCTTTTTTTGAAGTCGGTTAAAAAGTGGCTGCAACCAGGTGTAAGGCAGACGTCACACTGGTACCGTTTCAGCATGCGGGGTTGGTGTGTGATCTTGACTGTGTGCCTACCATTAGCTCCCGCCGCGTTATTAAGGTGCATTTAGACCAAAAGAGCATTCGCTCATTCTTTCCCCCACTCTACGAAATCAACGAATTTCGACGAATCACGTTTTGTGTAACGAAGGAAATAAATGCATCTTTAACGCAGACTTCCTTTCTATCCATTCCGCTCGTGCTCGCGTATAGGTGCGTTTAAACTAAAAGAGCATTCGCTGTTCTAGCGCCCGTTCTACGAAATCAACCAATCACGTTTTGTGTACCGATCGAATTTCGTAGAGTGGAAGGCTGGAACAGCGCTGGTGGAACAGCGAATGCTCTTTTAGTTTAACCGCACCATATTGGTGCGTGCGAGCGTGTATAACGTAAGTTCACGGTAATAATGGTACGGCTACACTTCTATAGCACTATCCCACTCACACACCATCAGTGCATGCGGATTTGCATCAATGTATAACGTCTGCCTAGTAATAATATTTATTTTTGACCCATTTTATACGGAACGTCACATTTTGACTAATGTTTGATTTACGGTAATCGCAGAAACAAAGGGAACAATTCGAGGCACCTGAGAAGGATTCTATAGAAGAGCTCAACACTAACCAGAGTGAGACGAGCAACGATTCGGAACACGTATTGATGGTGAGCCTTTAGCCAGGCCTACTGCCGTGAAAATCGAAATTCGTAAATTTCAAGGATTTTCTCTGTCACTCCAACGAAGGCGTCATTAGAGTGAGAGAGACAAATCCTCGAAATATGCCGACTTCGAAGTTCGCGGGGCCGCAGCTTAGATTCGTTCTAGCAGTAACTATTCGCTTAGTAGGTTAATTGCGCTTGCAAACTATACAAAGACGCCAAGGAGAGTTGGCAGTGGTGTAAGCACAACGTTGACACCTCTATACATTTTGATGACATTTTGCATGAAAAAGTTTTGAAGTGACTTTTGCCTTCACCTTTAAAATACGTCGTCTCTGTATAATTCACACCTTAGCACATACACGGGCAAGGGACAAAACCACATCGTACTAACTTCATTTGTGTTGGTCTCTATTGTGTCTTAAAGACAGAACTTGAGCAAAGTGTAAAGCGAATTACTTGATTGAATCAGCCAAGAAAATAGTCTATCAGTTATGAACCGTAAAGAGCGAATAAGGTCAAAAATTGGTTTATTGCATTTTTTTCTCATTTACGTTTAGAATTATGTTCTAAATTAATTTTATCCGTTCTAGCGCTATGAGAGACGCCCTAGTGCCGCGGCATCGTACTTGGCTGCTGCCACCGCTGCTATGGCCGGCACTGGCACCAGGTGAATCACTAGATTACTAACAATCCAGTACAAAATTAACCTTTTAATCTTCTTGCCGTGATTAGCTTCATATTTAACTGTACTTAGCGCCCCACATATCACGCTATGACTTAATGTTTATCGGATCGCTTGACGTGAAATTGGTTGCTTGGCATGGATGACATTCTATCTTTACATCATTAATTGCTGGCATGCTTAATAATCTACGGTTTGATTTTAATTCATTCTGATAAAGAAGCGTGGTGACGGTTGAAATAATACATTTGTCACCAGTGTCACCACCCCAACTCTTCCCGTGGGTGTCGCAAGAGTCGACTAAGGGATTAAAGTATCACTCACCAATCTCTCCATTCGTTGATAGAAGAATGATGATGGCAGCATCAGGCGTCATCATAGACTAGAGTAAGTGTGTCCTACAGCGATCCCGAATCCGCTTGCCCAATATAGCGATTAAAGCATTACCTCTTAATGCGTCTATGCTCACAGTTAATAATAATAAGAGAGACTTTACGTTCGGCAGTGGATTGACATGGGATGGTGTGTGGGGTATGCGTAAAAACCCAAAAATGGTTACGGATTTCCTTTCTAGGGCACAAACGGAAGCACCAACCACCAGTGCTCAGAAGTACACGGGTTCACCACCTCCCGCGGCACCTGCTGGCCGGCAAAACAACATCAGTCCCACCATTTCACTCTTCAACCTGTCGAAGGAATCTTTGGCAAGGATCAATATGTTGGTACCATTTTGTATATTTTCTACTCACATTGGTTCCATCATTGAGTACCTACTACCAACAGGCCAACCATTCACATTAGTTAAATGATGTACTTCAAGATACGTCTTCTTCCAGGAATAAATTGTCAACGTCGATCCTAGGACCTACCAATAAGATATACACTGCAGATGGTTCACTGTTCAACTACAACAGAGAGACCGTTTTGGTGTTTGGAGGCATCGACCCTCATGCTACCTATGGTGTTGGGAGGAATACTGGGAAGGACATATTCAGGTAATCCAGAATTCCAGAAACAAAATAAGGTAAGAAGTTGCCTGTCTTCATTTTGAGAGAATCGACATAATAACATCTACTTCGTGTCTTTACATATAGGTTTGATCCCGTAACCAATATTTGGGATGTCGTGGGAGAGCTTCCTGAGCCGAGACATCACCACTCTGTTGCTTTCCTGCGAGGAAGAGTTTATCTCGTTGGTACGAATTATTTTCATTATGTACATATAGAACCAATTGTAATAGTTTTTTACAGAATATCATACATGTAACGGTCTCTGTAACGATAATTGGTGCATTCCTTGAGATTGTCGGGTACGTGGCGCCATTCTTCGCGTACATTTAAGAACAACACAATACAACTTTTATATCTTAATTTTATATCTGGGTGTTTTTATAGAGAATCCTCGCACTTTCCATATAATTCTAAGGTAGCTATCATAGCAGTCACGTTCCCGACAAAGAAGACTTTTTCGTGGAATGCACCAATTTCGGCCGTGTGGTGACGGCAGTAAGAATACATTTGTCACTACCCCAACTCCTCCTGCGGGTATCGTAAGAGTCGACTAAGGGATTGAAGTGTCACTAACCATTATTTGATAAAAGATTGATGATGAGCAGCAGCGTCATCATAGTGGACACATTAATGCGATCGCCAATCCGCTTGCCCAGCGTGACGATTATTTACCTCCTAATGCGTCGATACGATAGTGGACAGTGGACTATCATAGGCTGATGAAGTGATGATGTATGCACCGATTCTGTCAGGTGGCTCTGATCCCCGAGACGACGACACCCGCGGCAAGTCGGTGGTGGTGTCCACCGTGTGGAGCTTCGAGCCCGTGTCCCGGGCCTGGTACAGCGAGTCAGGTCTCTCCGTGCCGAGGAAGAACTTCGGCCTTGTTGTCCACAGGATGGCTCTGTACGCTATAGGAGGGCAGGATAAAAAGGGGAGGTAAATTGTCATGTGCACAGTACCCACCCGACTGCTTGATCAGAATCTACAGGCGCAGTCAACGCAACAAAAAGGGGTTTAAAAACTAACCTCAATAAACAAAGTATTAGGGTCTCCAGAAATCAAACGGGAAATCTCCAGTTTGATATTTCAATAGCGTGACCAGTTTTAATTGCTTTATTTTATTTTGTTTACTGTATTTTTGTCTACTCTTTTATATGTGTTTTTATTTTAGTATGTACACAAATATATTTATATAACATTGTAACGGGTCTATTGCCTGAATAAAGAAAGAAAAAATATTAATTCATTCATTACGAATCTCCAAACAATATCACAATAAAATTGATAACTTTGCCATGAAGATTATTTTAAACTGAAAACGTTGTTACACTTGTTACCTAATAAGACCTAAGACGACAATGGTTATTTCAACCTTATAACCGCCGTAGTCTATCGCCAGAGTGACTCAATAAGACAAGGGTCTGATTTGGTTTTTATGTTGTAAAAATTTGTTCCATTCAAATGCGTACTCTGATCTGCTTGGTGGAGTTCTGTGTGCATATGTGGCACAGGTACGCACGATGAAAAATTCACGTTGGTTAAAAGGTTCGATTATTTCACCGTACAGGGTACTACGATCTGTCGAAAAATTCGATCCCAACACGGGCTCCTGGAGCGAGGTGCGCTCGATGGGCGTCGCTCGCATGGCAGCCGCGGCCACTAAGTACCGCGAATACATCTGGGTCGCCGGCGGCATGACTGGCGAGAAGAAGCGACCCGTATGCAAGGTCGTTGAGTGTTACAACTCGGACACTAACCAGTAAGAATTCTATGCCTGATTAGCTTCAACTACCGACATTTAAATTTCATGACGGCAGAGACGTTTGTTACCACCCCAACTCTCGTGACTCTCATAAGAGTAGGTACACATGGGATTGAAGTGGCCCTGACCATTCATTTATTGAAGATTGATGACTGGGAGCTGGGTCATCAGACTCATCAGAACACATCACTGCAATCGCCAACCTGATTATTATCTCCCAATGGCTTAGTATGAATAGCAGTGACATACTATGAGTAAATTATTTGGCTATAAGTATGGTTATTTATTCTTTGATTGAAAGGAAAAACTGCCAGCAATTATTGCGAATAATTTTCTAAATTGCAACATTTGCAACATGTTCATTCTCATGGCCTTGAACAATTGACTATTATGCAATAGTTTGACTATTATGACTATTGTTAGGTACTTGTTAATATGTAATTAAACTGGATGCTTTTAAGGTGGACCGAGATTTACAGCCTTCGATTTCCACGGTGCTTCTCTACACTGTTCTCAATGAACGATAAGCTGTACCTCGTTGGTGGTGCAGGGAAAGTGTCAGAAAAGGTAATTAAGTAAATTGTATCCCATCAAAAACATTACATGTAAAAAGGTGCAAGTCTCGCAGCATAGCAGTTGTTACACCACAAAAAAGTTATGAGATCAATTGTTTAACCAAGTCAATAATTCTGTAGTTACTACAAGGGGGTATCCATAAAACTCGATTTCTACTAACTTGCCTAACTTGAAACTGCATGTAGAAATACTCATTTTATTATAGGTATCAATAAAGAGTAAGCCAAATTAGCTTGAGATTACCAAGCGAATTAAGTTTGATGATCCACCACTACCAATCCATGGGAAAATTTGTGTAGCAGCTTTGTCATAAATTGTTACCTTATAACAATTACTTAATTAACAACATCTTATAGTAACTGTATTAATATAAGATATCTGTATTTTTTTAATATAAAGAATGACTTGGCCATCGACCACATCTTACTGAATGTCTTTAGGGCATTGCTAAATTAGGGTTGTTTTAAGCAGTTGATTTTATTACTTACCTGTGTACCGAGTGTTTTTGAAACTGCATGTAGAAATACTCATTTTATTATAGGTATCAATAAAGAGTAAGCCAAATTAGCTTGAGATTACCAAGCGAATTAAGTTTGATGATCCACCACTACCTATCCATGGGAACATTTGTGTAGCAGCTTTGTCATAAATTGTTACCTTATAACAATTACTTAATTAACAACATCTTATAGTAACTGTATTAATATAAGATATCTGTATTTTTTTAATATAAAGAATGACTTGGCCATCGACCACATCTTACTGAATGTCTTTAGGGCATTGCTAAATTAGGGTTGTTTTAAGCAGTTGATTTTATTACTTACCTGTGTACCGAGTGTTTTTGAAACTGCATGTAGAAATACTCATTTTATTATAGGTATCAATAAAGAGTAAGCCAAATTAGCTTGAGATTACCAAGCGAATTAAGTTTGATGATCCACCACTACCTATCCATGGGAACATTTGTGTAGCAGCTTTGTCATAAATTGTTACCTTATAACAATTACTTAATTAACAACATCTTATAGTAACTGTATTAATATAAGATATCTGTATTTTTTAAATATAAAGAATGACTTGGCCATCGACCACATCTTACTGAATGTCTTTAGGGCAGTGCTAAATTAGGGTTGTTTTAAGCAGTTGATTTTATTACTTACCTGTGTACCGAGTGTTTTTGAGGTCGTGAAGCAAAATAATGGACATAATACGGAATTAAATCTGAGAGTGAGAGAAAGAGTGTTTTTCAAGAAATAGAAAATTTCGTTTGTTATAACAGTCATGGTCACCATATATCCTATACACCGTTTGACAAAGGCATAATAGGATGACTATATACTTTGACAACCAAATTATGTCAGTAGAAAAGCGTGCGAAAATCAAAATTAGTATGAAGAATAGTAGGAAGGGCGGACAGGCCAGTACATTTTTTTATTTCACGCGGTTTCCTATTGACACCGTTTGGTTTGAGTAAGTATATACATAAATGATTTAAGTAGTTTTAAGATAAAATATTGATCAGAGTCTACCCTACATAATGGTGATAGGCCAAGTCATTCTTTATATTAAAAAAATACAGATATCTTATATTAATACAGTTACTATAAGATGTTGTTAATTAAGTAATTGTTATAAGGTAACAATTTATGACAAAGCTGCTACACAAATGTTCCCATGGATAGGTAGTGGTGGATCATCAAACTTAATTCGCTTGGTAATCTCAAGCTAATTTGGCTTACTCTTTATTGATACCTATAATAAAATGAGTATTTCTACATGCAGTTTCAAAAACACTCGGTACACAGGTAAGTAATAAAATCAACTGCTTAAAACAACCCTAATTTAGCAATGCCCTAAAGACATTCAGTAAGATGTGGTCGATGGCCAAGTCATTCTTTATATTAAAAAAATACAGATATCTTATATTAATACAGTTACTATAAGATGTTGTTAATTAAGTAATTGTTATAAGGTAACAATTTATGACAAAGCTGCTACACAAATTTTCCCATGGATTGGTAGTGGTGGATCATCAAACTTAATTCGCTTGGTAATCTCAAGCTAATTTGGCTTACTCTTTATTGATACCTATAATAAAATGAGTATTTCTACATGCAGTTTCAAGTTAGGCAAGTTAGTAGAAATCGAGTTTTATGGATACCCCCTTGTAGTAACTACAGAATTATTGACTTGGTTAAACAATTGATCTCATAACTTTTTTGTGGTGTAACAACTGCTATGCTGCGAGACTTGCACCTTTTTACATGTAATGTTTTTGATGGGATCTCATCTCTTTTTGTAGGTATTCTTCTTTTTTTTCTTTTCGGGTACTACTTCTTGTACGTCAGCTACCATTTTTCTCATAGCCCACTCCCTGTCTTTATGGGCTTTTTTCCGGGGCTTTGATGGAACAATTTCTGACAAGTCTGGACGGTATTTGCGTCTTAGTCTATTATATTCTAATATTGCAGATTCCTGCGCTTTAATGCTACCGAAATCGATATTTACTAGATGTATACCGTTAAAACTTGTGACCCTGGAAAGTGCTACATACGCTTGCCCACATGTAAACACTCCAGAACCGATATCCATTAGAGCATTGAACACAATTAACAGTAGCTTTATTTTAACTTCAACGCATTACTTCATTGAAATTACCTACACAACAATGTCCAAATCTCTAGCAAATCAAATCCCTAAACAAGTTCGTAATCCTAAAATTACCTACACAAACAATTTCTAAATTAGTATATGAACACAATTAACAGTCGCTAACACGACAAAGAAGTAAAGATTTTTTTATTACTTTAACCCCAACGTATTATTTCGTTCATACGAAAGACCTTTTTTTTTATACCATGTCGGTGGCAAACAAGCATACGGCCCGCCTGATGGGAAGCAGTCACCGTAGCCTATGGGCGCCTGCAACCCCAGGGGTGTCACATGCGCGTTGCCGACCCAATAAAAACTTGTACACTCCTCTTTTGAAGAACCCCATACTGTAGTCCAACGGGAAAACCTCGGCAGGGAGCTCATTCCACAGACGGACCATCCGCGGGAGGAAGTTCCTTTGAAACCGGACGGTGCGCGACCATTTAGGTTGCAAGGTGTGAGGATGAGCGCCCAGTCGGTGGCGAGCGGTGCGATGATGAAAAGTGGACGTTGGCATCATGTCGAACAGTTCTTCAGAGCACAGCCCATTGTACAGACGATAGAACACACATAAGGAGGCGAAGTCTCTCCTTAGACTTAAGGGTTCAATACCGCCTGTGAGTCTGGGATCGTCGACTATTCGGACAGCTCGTCTCTGAACCGAGTCAAAGGGTGCAAGCTGGTATACAGGTGCTCCTGCCCAGAGGTGACAGCAATACTCCATATGGGGTCTGACTTGCGACTTATATAACAGAAGTCTTTGCCCCGGAGTAAAGTATCCTCTCGCTTTATTGAGCACACCGAGCTTTTTGGATGCCAGCGTAGCTTTTCCCTCTAGATGACATCGGAATTGGACGTCGTTGGAAATGTCGACTCCGAGGATCCCAATACTCCCTGACATGGTAAGAGCTGTGTCTTGGAACTTTGGAGCCACAGTAAATGGGGTTTTTTTAGCGGTAAACGCGCAAACTTGTGTCTTTGTGGGGTTGAACCTGACTAGGTTATCCCGACCCCATAACGAGACTCTAGATAAAGTGTTCTCGATGTCAGACACAAGTTTTCCGCGACTTTCCAGTACCACAGAGCGAGGGATATTAGCACGGCCTGTGTAAAAAGTATCCCCAGTACTGTCATCTGCATAGCAATGGAGGTCGCCGATAGACAACATGTCATTGGTATGCAGAAGGAACAACGTTGGGGATAGCACAGAGCCTTGCGGGACGCCAGCGTTTATGTCCATGCTATCAGAGCAGCTACCATCTACTACGGCACGAATGCGTCTGCCGGACAAAAAGCTAGCTATCCATCTGCATAATCCCTCGGGCAGATGGAACTTCCCGTTTGATACTGGAAAGAGCGAAGAGACGCGTTAACACAGGACACAACTCAGGAGCATAACGTTTAAGCACCACTGCAGGTATGCCGTCTGGCCCGCTCGACTTGTGAACGTTTAACGACAGCAACTCCCGCCGAATATCTTTCTGTGAGATGCGAATTTCTGGCATGGAGTGTGCGCACCGTGGGATGGTAGGCGGTATAATGCTGCCGTCATCGCTGACAGTCGAGTTCAAGGCAAAAGAGCACCTAGAAGATCGGCTTTCTCTTTTGCACTATGGACCAGATTACCGTCAGCATTTCGCAGTGGTGGTGGACCTACGTTGAAATTACCTACACAACAATATCCAAATCTCTAGCAAATCAAATCCCTAAACAAATTCGTAATCCTTACAGACGTTGAAAAAGACAAATAATCGCTTCAGTACGCACACGAGAATCGCAAATTAATTCTGAAACACCCAAATAGCCATCCATTACCTACGGCGCACGGGCAACTGACTGTGACTGTCACGGTGGCGTTGGCGGTGCGCGTCTGCGCGGCACTACCCGCGTCTCACCCGCGCCATTTTAAAATACGACTGTATTATGAAAACGCCCAGTATTACATACCTACATTTATTACAAACCACAATTATTCATTTTTTTAGTTTTTGATATTCTTATATTAGGTATTTGATTTATTTTGTACTGGCATCATTTAAAAGTTACTTTTTGTTTAACAAGCACTGCGTACTCCCGACCCCGCGTTTGATTTAAAGTAATTTGAACTTTGTTGTACTACAAATACATTTCCAATTCGTTTGGCTAGGTTGTCCGTAGCCATATTTGATAATACATAAGTGAATTTTGTGATGTTAGGTATAGGTAGGTACTTAATTATTAATTGTCGACATCCGCATAAAAGCGTTAATGTAAATTTTACAGTGGAAATCCGAATAAGATGTTATTTTAAAATACAGCTTATTATAATATTAAACAATTTTACGGTAACTACGTTTATAATGATGATTTGCGCAGTGGACGTTTTAGGGCTGATATGATGATGATGATGACAGGGTGGAATGGAAATAGATTTTGGGTCAGGAGGGCCGCTACCAGATTCCGTGCTGCTGGAGGGCCTTCAGAGATTATCCCTCAATTTGGGATTTATGAAAATTGGGATTAGCACGAAAACTAAAAAAATAACAGAATTTAAAACTTGTAGGTATGGGACCAATAAAAATATTTGGCTAGAAAACCCACAATCCAAAGAACTCTTTGTTCCAACCCGCTTCATTCCGCCATATAAACTTATTTGCAACAACCGCATAATTAATTTTGTATTAGCATGTATTTGTATGGGATTACAAACTTATTTGAGTAGTTTGCATAACTTTAAAATCTGGCAGAAATTTCCAATTTTCCGATTTTTTGTGTAATAGGTAGGCTATAAACTACTTATATTTCAAATTTTGAGCTCCTAGGCCATCTACAAATACCTTAGATTATTGATGATCGGTGAGTCAGTGAGTGACAAAACTAAGGAACTTTGACATGCGGTAATTTTTAAACTACAAGTTGTAATTGAAATCAAACAAGATTATTATGTAACTCATGTTATGGCCTACACGTCACAGAAAATTCAGACTTCTAGCTGTAACCAGCGCGAAATTACAGACAGTTGAAAATGGCCTGAACGGCTTCGAGAAAAGGATGGTACGGCCGTGCCTTTTTTTTGCTCGACTTGGCGGGGGCACTGCCGTGCCCCCAGATCATAGATTTGATACACTAAAACCTACTTCTCTAAGTCCTATGTTAAAATTGAATGCGAAGATTAGATTTAAACCTTACAACAATCCGAACTGGTTCCAAGAACGAAAGAAGGTAACCTAGAACTGGTTCCAACGTATACGGTACGAAATTGGAAACTTAGGCCATTCTAGAACCGTCTCAAAATGACAAATAGTAAAAGAAAGATCTTACAATCTGATTTATTATAATATAAGTACTGGAATCCAATTGGTCAACTGTACTAAATAGTTCTCTCCAAAAAAGTGATGATAATTTTCTTTATAAATATTTCAGGAGAAAACGGCGAGTAGTGTTGGCGCCATAGATTACTGGGATTGGAAGTCACGCTGCTGGCAGCAACAAACAGAGATGTCCATTCCCCGGCATGGACACGCTCTTGCCTACCTTGGCACCCAAATGATCATTATTGGTCAGTATCAGTATTCCTATTTCACAGCATTATTGGTAGCAATGTAGCTCCCAGGCAGTATGACCTCGCTAGTTTCACCAAACCATCAAACCTGAACCCTATTGAACCCTGATCAAGATCAGACTAAACTTCGCTGTTGGAAACTTTGTTGGCAGCAGTGTACCTAAAAATCATGTAGAGCACACAAATGACTAATGTGAACTATAGAAAAAATCGAAATATGACATATTATAAATAAGGATAATAATTTCAACTAGTGATCAACAGATGCCGGACACCGTCGAAAAGAGGTCTCACAATATAAATAGATAAGTAGGTAGGTATCTACTTGTTTTTAATGTTGGGTGATACCCTTCAGTAATATCTACATCTGTACCTAAACTACGTACCCATTTCAAGGTGTGTTATTGATAGGATCAAAACAACAATTTTATCGAAATGTCGGGAAATAGGATATTGCCCAATAAACATTGATAGCGTCGGATCCGTATTTGGAGCCACGAGGATTATAAATATTATGTTTACTTTGGCGCAGCGGTATCATTAGACTGACCAACAGATTCCGGTTAGTGACAAGTGTTACTGCCATTTTCTATTAAGCCCTCGTATGCCTTAACGTGGATCCGCTTACGGGAGAACCATTAGAAAAATATATTTCCGACACAGGAAAGGAAAGGTTAAAGTATAAATATTAGGCATAATTAATTAAAATGTTACTTTGATTGTCCAGGTGGAGTTACAACCATATACATGCGCGCTCTAAATAACGTGGAGTCTTTCTGCTGCGAGCGCGAAGCGTGGATCCGAGGAGTCGCCTCTATGCCGTCGCCCCTGTCCGGCCACGGGTCCGTCACGTTACCGCCGGCTTCACTCATGTAACCCTTCACTACAACTTCATACAATGACCTGGTACTACGACTTTAAAGTTACAGTTATATAGTTCAAAGCATAGTTCAAAGAAGACTTGCGTTACTCCTAAAAAGGTGAGTTACGCTTGAACCGATTACAAATGTGATTCAACTTCTTGAATCAAAAGAAGAGGTTGATAATTAGATTGGGTCATATAAACTCTTTCAAGTGTTTTTGTGCGCGTGTGATATGTGATTGTTATATAAATTTACTGTAAATATTTAATTTTGAATAATTGTAAATGTTACGTAAAAATGTGTGGTAAAAATTGGACTTTTAGGTCGCTTGTTTATTAAGTTAAAAATAAATTCTTGTGTTAGTTTTGCAAGATCATATTTATTATTATAATCAGTAATCAATCACTCTTCTTAATCGTCGAACAAATATAAAATATTCCACTGCAGTTGATAAATACTTTATCTTTGCTAGCTTAGGAATTGATAAAGTATTTTTAACCTTAAGAGGGATATCTTATCGAACATCAATGTCTAGGTTCGCCGCTGGACTGAGACACTTTGAGAATCAAGTTGTTAGTTGTTATACCAAGTATTTGATTTTGAACCTTAGAATTATGGTAACGTCTCAGTTAAGTGGCAGACTAATTACTTAACACATCATGTACAATTTCAAATTTAACTTAAATTAAATAAATCAGTCGTGTTCGTGATACACGAACAAGACTAAAGTTGTAGTGCAAAATCTCTTTACGTCGTATTTGATGAAAACATCCGAATTAATCTGTCTCAATTAGTTTCAGTACAATGGATACTGAAGTTCATTGTGAAAGCAATATGAATAACGATATTTCCGCGAAAAGACGAAGGAAAAGGATTTTGCTCTACATCTGTAACTCCTTAACCGAAATCTTATAACTAGTATCACATTGACTATACACATAATAGGTTAGTTTTAGTAGATCTGACCGGTGAACACTTTCTTTATTTTTTCAATACCTGTTTTAAAATTTCGATAGCTCTAAAATTAATCGTCTTTTGAAAATACTTGTACCGGTCACCAGTGCAGTGATCAATTGTAGAATGGAATAGTCTGTTTTCGCTGACTAAATTACTAAAGTGATTAGGGTCTGGCAACTTAAAACAGATGCTGAGTTTCTTGGAGGAGCTGAGATGCTTGGATTAGGGCTACCTCGCTATCACGCAAAAAAGGCACGGTGGATCTCGAATTGCGGAAAAGCCCAGTTAAACTAACTATTAACTAACTAGGGTCTGGCTAATCCCAGACTTCCCTACAGATGCCCATGTAGTCCCGCTTGAAGCCCTCCTCGGCGCACGGCTTGTGCCCCATGAAGAAGATCGGGTTGTTCAGAGGTACGAAACGGTTCGGTTTGATGTTGCGTTGGACCTCCTGCAAAGTGATATATTTTTGATAAATAAAATGTTCTAGACTATCAAAAGAAGGTCTAATAATTAAAAAAAGACAAACATCACCATAATTCATTGGATTATTAATGGGTCAGAATTATTATAAAAAGTACAAATACAAATAAATATCAAAAAACGATTGTTTTCTCGTTTTACGATCACAAAAAATACAAAAGTTTCAAAAATACATTCATATTTAAAAAAACGTAAACGTGAAAACGGTTTTTTACTAATTGAAGGCTCCACGGAAAAAACATGTCCAAAGCTTAAAAAAATCAAGGCAAATTCACACCTTATTCTTAGTCTGGTTTTTCCTTCTGTAATTTGAATTGACTAGACTGTTCTTTCCGTGGACCCTTCAATTACATAAGATAAGTTATCGGTTGGGTTTTACATCAAAACGGTACTTAGGTCTACTCAATTATTTGTAAAATCGACGTACCTCTATAATTTCCACATTGACATATTCTTCTCTGATGGGTGCTGTTTTTTCGACTCTCTCGGCGCCATTCATCCATATTTCTTCTACCTCATGAGATTTCGCATGAGCATTTTCATGAGGATGGATGTGCCTTCCATTCGCGAAAACAAACGCGGTTGCAAACAATAACACAATAAGCTTCGTCATTGTTGTTTATTTTACTATCTTTGATGTGCGTGCGTACTATAACTCGACAGTATTGTTTATGGATCGTCACGGTCTGAGAGTCCTTATAAATGATTTGAGGCTATCTTATGTGGTGCGTTTGCGACGCGCGTAGACGTCATTTTCCCGGTAGTCAATTGCGGATTCACAAAATTGTGTCTTCCGTTGGGCGATTCAGAATTAAAGTAATTTTGTACTAAATATATAAAATTTTGAGATAAGGTAGCTTCACACGCAACTGCAATTAAAAGTTTGTGTTTGGCAGGTGCCAAGCAGACTGTTGACACAGGAAGATATGTGGTCTAACCGTGCCCGTGGTTTTACGCAAGCAACACTTACGTCACAAAGTTATTGGAAAACGACCAGGGAAATTTTGTATATTAGGGATTTCTTAAGCAAAACATATTAATGAACACGAGATCAATGACTCGAGCTAGTTAGTTAAATGAGGGTCATAGTTTATTTGATGAGAAATTTGTGAAATGGAGAACGATGTTTCTGACTCTAGGTATTATCCGGATAATGTATTTAATGTTATTTCGGGAGTTTTTCTCTGTCACCCCCCAATGTCCGAATATTACGGATTTTGGTATTCGTTTCATGGTAGTAGGCCTGATCATTATCTACGGGTGTTTCTGGCGACACGTTACACCTGTGATAATTATTTAGCATGCCAGTAGTTAAGGCTTAAGAAATATTTTGTAGGAAGTATGTACCTGCATATCGATGGCTCTCTGACTCAACCTCGTATATGAAATTTCTTAGGTATTCGGGACTGAGTTAAACAATGTTTTGTATGATTTTTCTACGGATTGCAATTGGTGCTTTTCATAATTAAACTAAACTAGTGCGGTAGTATAATATTTGAAGGGTCCACGGAAAGAACATGACTAGTCAATTCAAATTACAGAAGGAAAAACCACCTTACTTTTAACAGAATAAGATGTGAATTTGCCATGATTTTTTTAAGCACTGGACATGTTATTCCTTGGTCCCTTAATTTACTAAGTCCAACTTAAATCAATCGCAGCGTTAAGTTCTAAAGAGCAATTTAATGCCTATACGAGTTTGAGTCAGATACTAAACTGACTTTAACAACGTGTTTGTGTCAACATAAGAATTTGCTGCTAACCTAACCTGAGCTAGCCTATGTTTAATGAAAGCAAATGTATTGTGTTCAATCTTCTTACCTAGTTTACTACGGAACCCTAAAAATAGGTTTCAGATACGAGTTGAGTTTTATCACATAACTGAAGTGAGAGTTACATAGTCGTAAGTGATTGTAATAACATGAGTAGTGATATTATGCACAATATATACAGGGTGGTCCAAACCTTGACGTCAAAAATTTTTTTTTAGATTCCTCACGTCATGAGCTATCAGAATATACCCCATGTATGTTAGCCGATTTTTTGTAGTTTACGAGTTATGAATTTTTGAAATTTTTTTTTTGAGAAATTCTTGAATGAAGAATTTTATTAATAAAATAAAAACTTTTAGGTTTTTTAACTAATTTCTTTTTGTAAAAGTATTACTACAAATAAAACATTTACTGACAAAAAAATTTGCGTCCTCACTTTGATACAAGTAGGATAAAAAATACCAAATTCAAAATTTTACGCTAAAAACGCATCAAAATAGCATTAATGTACGTAAATAAAAAAAATAAAACATATCCCAAGGATTTTTGGTAATGTAAAGACTGCCCTAGACCTTAAACCTTCGTAAAAGCAAAAAAAAAGTGATAGTTAATAATGAGGATTTTTCGGAGTAGTCGGTCAAATAAACTTAAAAAAAACTTCTAAATTTTTAATTTAAAAATTAAGTGAAATTTCGTCTCTTTTGTTGTTCTTATCAATAAACAAAGACAGAAAATACCACGAAAACTCAATTTGTGTAGTTATTCAAGTCATTTTTTACTACTTTAAAATTTTAAGCTTTTTTAAGTTTATTTGACCGACTACTCCGAAAAATCCTCATTATTAAGTATCACTTGTTTTTTGCTTTTACGAAGGTTTAGGGTCTAGGGCAGTCTTTACATTACCAAAAATCCTTGGGATACGTTTTATTTTTTTTATTTACGTACATCAATGCTATTTTGATGTATTTTTAACGTAAAATTTTGAATTTGGTATTTTTACCCTACTTGTATCAAAGTGAGGACGCAATTTTTTTTTTCAGTAAATGCTTTATTTGTAATAATACTTTTACAAAAAGAAAATATTAAAAAACCCAATAGTTTTTTTTATCAATAAATTTCTTCGTTACAGAATTTCTCAAAAAAAAAAAATTCAAAAATTCATAACTCGAAAACTACAAAAAATCGGCTAACATACATGGGGTATATTCTGATAGCTCATGATGTAGGGAATCTAAAAAAAATTTTTTGACGTCAAGGTTTGGACCACCCTGTATAAACAGTTTATACCTATTAATTTCGCCAAATTTCAGAGTTGAGTCAGAGAGCCGTCGATATAATATTTATACAGGGTGGAAATGAGTAACCCCATCAACTTGAAGGGTTTATTCCTGACCATATTTTGAGACTATAATGTCATATGAAATTTTCTAGTTTCGGCTTAGTTTCAGTCTTTCCTTACAATTTATTACTGGTCATGTCTAAAAAACAAAATATCTCAAAAAAATACATTTTTGTCTGAATATGACATATTATCTTATTCGCACATTCGACGCTGCGTTCGTCAACGAGCTCGACGTCGAGACAGCCTTGTCTAAAATCCTAGCTGTTTGATTTGACATTAGGAATCGAGGCTTCATTTGAGCGAGGTTGTAGGCGAGTTCGTCGCTGTTTTTCGTTAGAGAATACGAAGTTCGTATATTAAACGTGTGGTGACGGCAGTAAGAATACATTTGTCACCACCCCAACTCCTCCTGTGGGTGTCGTAAGAGTCGACTAAGGGATTCAAGTGTCACTTAACATTATTTAATAAAAGATTGTTGATGGGCAGCAGCGTCATCATAGTGGACACATTACTGCGATCGCCAATCCGCTTGCCCAGCGTGGCGATTATGGGCATTTACCTCCTAATGCGTCTATACGCATAATTAATAGGAGAGGCCTACGTCCAGCAGTGAACTATCATAGGCTGATGATGATGATGATGATATTAAACGTGAAACTCGACGCAGTGTAGTTCCAGCTCACGCCGCATTCGTCGCCGAGCACTAGTGTCGTTTAAATTAAAGTACCTACATTAGTAAATACCATTTTTAGGCTCGACGCTGCCGCAGCGCTGCCACAGCGCTGACAGCAAGGCGGTTTCCTTAGTGAATAACACTGCTGAGTTCTATCGACATCGACAAGGACAATAAATTGTCCAATTTAAGTCGAACCCGGAACTTAAGAGCTACGGAGGGACGTTAAATTACGGGATGCATCAATAAAAAAAAATATTTCCTTTACACGTGTGAGAAAATTGTTACACAACGCCGTGTTTTTTTCTTATTTCAGTTAAAATTAACAGGCTGATGTTTGGTGCGTTAATTGGAGCTACCTGGTATATTTGTAAAATAAAATAAAATCGTTTTCTTTCAAACGTAATAAATGAATGGTAAGTGTGAGTGAGCCTTAAGAATACCTGAAAAGTTAATTTAAGGTGAAAAAATATTTTTTTTTAATTTATAAGGTTTGGTATTCAGTTACAGTATGTAGTTTATGCAGAAATAGAGTGTGGAAGAAAACCACACCTTTATACCTATCCCACGTGCCTGCCTCTCTGACTAAACACTCCAATTTCTAGTTGTTTACTACAGTAGGTAGGTACATTTATTGATTATGATATTTATGATTACGATTTAAATTTCGTACGTACTTACCTACTGTACCTAAATACAACGTATAAATATCACATAATTATGTACAGGGTGTTTTTCTTCATATGCTATAAATTTAAGGGAAGCTTATTTAAGTCAAATATAATTAATTTCTCTAAGAAACTAGTGTTTTAACTCGTACTGCTATTGAGTTATTATAAAAATGAGCTTAATCACTGAACATGTGTATTGCAACCTTTATTACATTCTTATGTTACTTATTTTGACATGTGCCATCAGTCACCTGAGATTAACTTTTATTTTATTCTTAAGGTTCTCTCACACTTACCATTTCATTTATTATGTATGAAAACAAAAAAAAAACTTTTTTGTCGAATTTTCCAAAAGCCGATATACCAGACAACTTCTATTAATGTCCCAAGTAGCCTGTCTAATTTATCGCAAATCGAAACGAACACCCTGTATAACGAATAGGACTTAATCGCGTAAACTTACGTTAAATATTATCCTCATGTTTCGGGCATGACGCCACACCCGAATTTGCCGGCAACCACCAGACCCGTGTGACGTCATGCCCGAAACGTCAGGATAATATTAAACATAAGTTTAGGTACGCGATAAAGTCCCGTTTGTCGTTAAAATATGAGTGATAACCGTGAAAGTTTCAATCAATAATAATAATGTATTTAAACAAACAGGTCTACGTGATGTTTATGCTCTTTTTATAACCAATCTGCACAGGCTGAAAAAAAAAAAAAATTTAATACCGGATGCAGCTATGTAGGTAATATCCGCTTAGTAAATTTAACAATCCTTACGAAACTGGAGGTTCCGGGTTTGAATCCCGGGAGGGCATTATTTATGTATTTATTTATCACAAATATTAGTTTCTTGCTCGTGGCTGTCTATATATTTAAGTATCTGTATGTATGTATCTATCTATTATATATGCCGTCGCCTGATATACCCACATCAACATCACAAGCCTTAATTGAACTTATTCTGGGACTAGGTCGAATTGTGTAAAATGTTCTAAGATATTTAGTTACAGTTGTTACATGTATGTACTTACTCTCGCGTTATCGTTACCTAGACATCTACCTACCTTTATTGCAATGAGATAACAATTTCTATAAGAGTCTATGGATTTCTATTTCGATAAATCGCATCGAGGACTTACGATTGTTAATGATAGAGCACTATAATTTTTCTTGGAATACTCGTTAAGTAGGTATATAGATATTAATCTTGATATCTACTAGAGATTATTTTAATTTCTTTATCAATCGATTGTGTAACCAGGAGAGATCGGGGTTGAAAGCATGTTATTTTGTTTTGCGTTTTTGGTGTTTCCACTCTTGCTTTTTGGTGACCAATTTGCAGTGTTAATTTTAGCCCCTTATCAGTATCTCTTCTGAACAGCATACTTCTTTTAAAACATAACCAGATATCAAATCCTGAACTGAGTTTTAAAACTTCGCGGACATTTACGTCGTAGTTTGCAAAAACGTTTTTTCCCATCACGTGTGCTTAATAAAATACGTAAATTGAAGAGTTATTAAAAGGACTACGTAAGTTGGCAAAAAATTACACGTCATATTGGCTAGGGCGGGGGGTCCTGAAAATATCATCAAGTATCACCATGGGGGATGGGGGGGGTCTAAAAGAGGCCAAAATCCTATGACGTGATTAATGGACAAGCCCAAGGCATAACTCTGTCAAACGAGCAGGCCATTACGCTCGTTTTGTTTCTACACAGTAAGTACAGCTCAATACAGTTTTGGTTAATGAGCAAGCAATAAAACTGTTAAGCAATTAAAACTGAAATTAATTTTATGTCCATAATTTTATTAGTTGTGTCAATGCTAAATATTCTGTACCTAGGTTACTAGTACATAGTGTCAATGCTAAATATTATGTACATAGTACTGGGTGTGTAGTAAGATTTAGTAACCGTACCATGAGTTTGAAAGTAAAGGATACGGTAGTTTTACTCGATACGTAATGTATTCTAATTCCTAACGCGCTCACACTGTCATATTGGAGCGATTGCGATGGTACGTATCGAGTAAAACGTAACGTTACCGATACTTACAAAGCCATGGTACGGCTGCAGGAATGGTTGCCACAAGAAGTGGGGTTAGTCCTGATTCCCTTATTTTTATACAAGGTTATTTTTTCACCAGTACAAATACTCTAGGGGGTGTATAAGTAAGTCAAAATGAACAACTTTTACTATGGGGCCGAACCTGAAATCGCGAAAAAAAAATCAGCTGTTTCATACATTTCAGACGACCATGAGTCGACAATTTCTATGGAACAGCTGATTTTTTTTTCGCGATTTCAGGTTCGGCCCCATAGTAAAAGTTGTTCATTATGACTTACTTATACACCCCCTAGAGTATTTGTACTGATGAAAAAATAACCCAGTATAGGATGAAAAAGATATGTATTATGGGACATACTTACACAAATCGACCTATTGGCATGGTAAAGCTCTATTATACAGGGTGAATGATATGAAGTGTTACCAATTTCAAAGGACTGCGATTTTTTAGTTGTAACAATTTATTACTATAAGTAAGAAAAAACAAGAGGAAAAATATTACGTTTTGTGATTCAATTTACTCTTAGTCAATATACTAGGTACCCTTTGCCTTGACTATGGTCTTCAAATGGTAAAAAATATTTGCTCACAGCACGTTTGTGACCACTGGGTAGTGATATGTGCCAGTGAAATACGATCGCATTCTTCATTGTATTTACACTAGCATGTTTAATTGCTCTCACCTTTCTATTCAAAATAGAAGTCCAAAACTCAATGCACTGGAGAAATGACACGTGAAATTCGGGTTTCAGCCATTTTTAGGGTTCCGTAGCCAAAATGGCAAAAACGGAACCCTTATAGATTCGTCATGTCCGTCTGTCCGTCTGTCACAGCCGATTTACTCGGAAACTATAAATGCTACAGTAACGAAATTTGGTGAGAATATGTGTTGTATGAACCGCTACAGGATTATGATACTAAATTGTAAAAAAAACCATTGGGGTGGGGGCCCTCCATACATGTAACTGAGGGATATAAATTTTTTTTTAGTTTTACATAAGCGTGTGGGGTATTAATAGAAAGGTCTTTGAAAATGATATGAAGGTTTATAAATTTCATTTTTATTTAAGCAAATCGTTTTCGAGATATCAGCTCTCAAAGTCTGAAAAATGTGTCCCCCCCCTCTATTTTTTAAACTACGCGATATAAAATTCTGAAAAAAATATATATTATGCACATTAATAAACTCTATCAAAGATTTTTGGTTCGATTAAATTATCTCCTATAGTTTTTGAGGTAGGTTGATCTTACTGTATTTTTTAAATAATAAATTGATAATGGTACGGAACCCTTTGCGCGCGAGTCCGACTCGCACTTGGCCGGTTTTTTTGGTTCTTACGATCTTTATACGCCGAAGCTCAGTTTCGTTCTTATATTTACGGTCTATAACCACAGAATATATAAAGTACAGAAGCTTCACTGCTTTGATGTTCACAAATGCCGGCTTTTTATGTGCCTACACAATTATTATTACCAAACAAAACGACGCGCGAGGCGACGCGAGCAGCTAAAATTGGCCGTATTGCGTGGCGGAAAGGTCGCTTATAAGCCGCACGCCGTCGAAAACAGGGTTGTCAATTATTGAAAACTAATAAAATAACGAACAGCGCTATGAGGCGTCTGACAAATACATTACTGCAATGATATCTACGGCGTTAATAGCATTCGTCTTGATAGCTAATTGAACAATTTAGTTCATGCGTGATTATAGAATTTATCTACGCATTTCATTCACGTGATTCAAAAATATTTGTCTCAACTTTGGCGGCACCTTCTCAGTTTCGTTCTTATATTTACGGTCTATAACCACAGAATATATAAAGTACAGAAGCTTCACTGCTTTGATGTTCACAAATGCCGGCTTTTTTATGTGCCTACACAATTATTATTACCAAACAAAACGACGCCGCGAGGCGACGCGAGCAGCTAAAATTGGCCGTATTGCGTGGCGGAAAGGTCGCTTATAAGCCGCACGCCGTCGAAAACAGGGTTGTCAATTATTGAAAACTAATAAAATAACGAACAGCGCTATGAGGCGTCTGACAAATACATTACTGCAATGATATCTACGGCGTTAATAGCATTCGTCTTGATAGCTAATTGAACAATTTAGTTCATGCGTGATTATAGAATTTATCTACGCATTTCATTCACGTGATTCAAAAATATTTGTCTCAACTTTTGGCGGCACCTTCTTTGTGCTTCGGCCGCGCGTGTCCGGGCGGCATTGTTTGAGGTGTGAGTGAGACAGCAACACGACTTTGCTGACTTTAGGTGAATATCTATCCGAATAATCCTGATAATAACACGAACATTCTAATAATATCTGTATACAGTATGTGAGTTGTGTAGAAATTAATATACAGGGTGTTTTTTTTCGACCGTTCAAATTCTACGTAGTGAATGTGTAGTAGAGGTGTGCGCCGATCGGCGTGGCGTCCGCCGCCGGTCATTTTAGCCACGCCGCCGCCGCCGATGTTTTCACCGGCGTGAAATCGGCGTGACAATAATTCTTAATTTTTTTATCTGTTTTGTGTGCGTACATTGCAACAGGTCAATAGAAGTATCCCTATATTATATAGATCACGCATCATTACCCTAAAATCTATTTAATATAAACCAAATTTACCTGCATGCCAAACAAATCAAGAAGCGAACACTTTCCGTGGTTTGTTTTGTAGTTATAACGAGATAACAAAAAAATAACGTGTGCGATACTGGCAATATAAACGTTGTCAACGGCGCAAGAGTGCAAGGTGCGGGGGCTGCGGGGTGCGGGACGTCCGTACGCCGAGTAGGTGGCAGGCCTGGCACCATAAGCGCGGGGTGTCAGTCAGCCATTTTGAGTGGACGCGGAACGCACGCTTAATGTTACGCAGCAGTAGATATGAGCGCCGATGGCCAAATAGCCGGCGGCGGCGCGCCGGTCAAAATTGATCGGCGGCGTGGCCTTGAAAACAGTTGTTCATAGAGTTAATAGCAAGGACCGAAATTTTCCATAGCAATACTCAAATTGCCAGTGGGATTGACTTAAATGCTCTTTAACTATCGTTAAATATTCACACTTAACAATACATAATCATCAGCCTATCGCAGTCCCACTGCTGGACATATGCCTCCCTAATTTCACGCAACCGTCTTCAATCCTGCCTGCCAAATCGTCGCTCCACGCTATATTGATCACTTTGGTTCTCTGCTGGATAACCTCATTTCTGATTCGATCCTGCAGAGAAGCCGAGCATAGAGCCTTTTCCAAAGCGCGCTGAGTGACCTTGAACTTGTGGACCAGATGTACCGTCAGTGTCCACGTTTCGCTTCCGTACGTCATGGACGGGTGGGACGCACTGATTGAAAACTTTTGAAATTGGGGATTGACGATGTGAAGACTCGGACGTAGCTTCCCAAATGCTGCACAACCTAGCTTAATTCTTCTATTCACCATCTGCAATGTTTGCCCCGAGGTATACATACTACCTCTCGTACTTGCCATCAATGTTGATGCCACGTCCTTTCCAGATCAGCGTCTTAAACATGTCCTTCATTGCATTTGAGAACAATTTCGGGGAGATCATCATCATCATCATATCAGCCAAAAGACGTCCACTGCTGAACATAGGCCTCTCCCAAAGATTGCCACAATGACCGGTCCTGCGCCACCCGCATCCAGCGGACTCCTGCGACCTTCACCAGGTCATCAGTCCACCTTGTGGGGGGGCCTACCCACGCTAACGCCTTCCGGTACATGGCCGCCACTCAAGAGCCTTCCCGCCCCAACGGCCGTCGGTTCTACGCGCAATGTGGATGTGGTCTATGATGCCGTATCCGCTCCGAAATCCAGCCTGTTCCGGAGGTTGGAATTTGCCGAGCCTCCGCGCAAGACGGGTCGTGATCCACTCTTGGGAACAGCTTATAGACATGGCACATAGTTCTTCATTAGGGGTTTGTCTCCCTTTTCGAAGAACAGGACGACCGCCCTTGAACTCCATGCCTCCGAAGTTCTCCCTTCGAATCGGACAGCGTTGAAAAGCTTGGATGGGAGTGTTGGAGCTCCCTCAGTACGGGTTTACCGCCTACTTTTAACAACTGTAGCGCCATCTTACTTTATTCCAGGGGCTTTTCCGTTTTTAAGATGCCCAAGAGCGACCCTCGATTTCTCCGATACTGACTTCTAGCAGGTCTTCGGTGTAGTGGCGTATCAAAGTGGGTCTAGAATCCTCATTTTCGAGATCAGGTCGAGATTTATGCGAAGCGTATAATGGGCCATAGAAGTCTTCTACTTCGGAAAGGACTGCCAGCTTCGAAATAACGACTTCTCCACGAGCTGTAGTCATCTTCGTCAGGTGGCTTCTTCCTAGAGTCCTAGAGATTGCACGAAAACCTTTGTCCTCCGGTTTTGACGATCGTTCTTTCAATTGAAAGAGTATAGGAGCACCGGAGATCGTGTCGTACGCGCTTTCTGATTTTGGTTTAGAGCCCGTTTCTCTGATGAAGAGACTGCTGAGGTTTTCACGTCGTTACTACATTAGCCCTAATTTTGACTTCCCGTTTTCTTTCCAAACAGCTCGTTTTTTCCTGATTTTTTTGAAAAAAACAATGAAATTTTCCACTTTTTTTTCAACTTACTGTAC
>JALPQI010014697.1:0-37336 GCA_025490895.1 Thaumatotibia leucotreta
TGTAGTCAACACACCATTTTTATATTACTGTCGTTGATATTAAGTAGATATTATGTACTCATTTTAGGAGTTTCAGATAGGTACTACTGCGAAGATCTAATTTCGTAGATTTCGAGGATTTTTCTCTGTCACTCCAACGAAGGTGTCATTAGTGAAAGAGACAAATTCTCGAAATTTGTGGATTTCGATGTTGGCGGTAGGGCCTCAGGGCAAAAAATGCTAGGGACTATATTTGTCAAAAGATAACTTACCAGTCCGCGGATACGAGCACATCCAAACATCATTTTCCAGCACCTCCATGTCCAGAATATCCTGCCCAATGGTCATATAATCAGCCGGCAGTATCACTCTCCCAGGATTAATCTCCACCATGCAATCCTTCTTCTCGAACATTCTATCCAAAAGGTCTCCGGTTTCAGCGTCGAGCTTCGAAAAGCTCAAATCCGGTTTGACCCTCATTTTGAATTTGGAACTTCAAATGTAACTGAACATTCGATTTTCGAACGTCCGTTTGGATCGTTCGACGGAAGCGCAGTGTTCGCGTGCGGCTTGCACCACTCTCGCTACTTTCCAATAATGTAATAAGGAATGCAAGTGGTAAAGGCCTGGATACACGAGATGTGTAAATTAAGTGCTGCAGTGTTATTCACTAAGGAAACCGCCTTGCTAACAGCGCTGTGTCAGCGCTGCGGCAGCGTCGAGCCTAAAAATGGTATTCACTAATGCACTTTAAACGACACTAGCGCTCGGCGACGAATGCGGCGTGAGCTGGAACTACACTGCGTCGAGAGTTACCGCCTACAGTTCGACGACGAGCTGTTCTACGTTAGTAAAATACCGTTTTTCGCAGCACTGCGCTCTACGTCGAAGTGAAGGCTGTCTCGTCGTCGAGCTCGTTGACGAACGCAGCGTCGAATGTGTGAATAAGAGAATAGCATAGCTGAAATAACTATAGGAATAATGAGTGAGTGAACAAGCCTTATGCCCGCCTTCCACTACGAGGTGCTGCGAGCGGAACGGACTCATTAATTGCTCCGTTTCACGTTCATCGCTGGCCAAGTGACTTTTTTAAAAGGGTTAAAAAAAATTGTATGTGTCTATTTTTCTCTAACTTTAATCAGTGAGTATGTCATGCATGATGAAAACTATTAGTGCAAGAATTTTAATCGTGCTGGCATTTTTCAGTGACATAATGTTGAATAGTTATTTATTATACAAGGGGGCAAAGTTGTTGTTTAACTGCCGTGCCAATATTGAGACCTGAGCTAGCGAAAGATTCCAAAATTGAGCCACGAGCGTAGCGAGTGGTTCAAAAACTGGAATCTTGAGCATTGCGAAGGTCTCAAGGCACGAGAGTTGAACAAACTTTGCCGCCAAGTGTAATACAACTTTTTTCCCCTCACTATCGCGAGGAAATATGATCACAAATCTCATCCAAATGTTAATTAACTTAAAGAAAGTATTTAAAACTCAATGTCGAGACGTATCGTAGAATAGAGTTACTTATGGAACATAAATATTGCCAATGGCTTACAAAGTCACATGAGAAACGACCAATTTAACATGTGAGCTCCGATTGCGCATGTTTACTACGGTCATACAGATCCACTTATACTAGGCAGTAGGGGGCTATAGGAATTAGAGAAATGTCAAATTACTTTATTCACAAGTGTGTAAAAAGCGTTTTTACCCGCTCGTATTAAAGGATAAACGAGCGCTTTACGAGCTAGTGAGGGGAAAAATATTTTTTTGAAAAACATGTTATTATCTCTGAAACTAAGCCGAATCCAGAAAAGTTCATTTATCAGCCTCCGTAGCCTAGTTGGTAGTGACCCTGCCTACGAAGCCGGAGGTTCCGGGTTCGAATCCGGCCAGGTCATTATTTGTGTATTATACACAAATATTTGTTCCTTGAACATGGCTGTGTATGTATTTAAGTATCTATATGTATATATCTATTATAGAATTATACCGTTACTTGGTACCCACAACACAAGGCTTAATTGTGCTTACCGTGGGACTAGGTCGATTTGTGTAAGATGTCCCAAGATGTAAAAAAAATGTACAACAGTCTCAAAATGTGGTCAGGCATACAACACCCTTCAAATTTTTTGGGTTACTCATTACTCACCCTGTATATTACATAACATTTTGACTTTATAAATATACCCCCTTATTCATAAACGCTTCTTAACTTAACAAGCCACTAAGTATCGTTTGTCCCTTTCACTCTTGTGGCCATATTGATAAGAGCGAAAGGGACAAACAATAAATAGCGGCTAAGTTAACAGACGTTTATGAAAAAGGGAGACAGTGTCATAGTTCAAATTCGGTTGGTTGAAGTGACGTCACTAGGATTCGGGATGTTTATGGCGACTGTATCTAAGTATAAGTCCAGCTGTACAGACAGTATACCTACACCTGTAAGTTCTTACGTAAGTTATAGGGACGGGGCTATACTAAGGAATGAGATAGTGATATTCACCCCTCATTCCTTAGTATAGCTCCGTCCCTCTCCCTATAACTTACGTAAGAACTTACAGGTGTACGAGCGCTCTAGTAGAGTAGCATTTCTTTTAAGGTGCATTCAGACCAAACGAGCATTCGCTATTCTATCCCCCACTACGAAATCAACGAATCACGCTTTGTGTAGCGATCGAATTTCGTAGAGTAGGGGGTCTGAATGCACCTTTACGCGGTGTCCTGGGTGAGCGATTCCCTTACGAACGCGACGCGATAAAATGAAACAGCCGCCAGCTAATATAAGTGTCCCACGTGACCGCTTTGAATCGCCTACGTAGGACATAGCCTTAGATATCCCCTACTAGACCTCTAACCCAGGCTTAAACCAAGCACTAACAGGTTTGGAGAGTACAGTGCTTTCTTCCTGGTTGCTTTCGGTTTCTATTTGCCGACTCACTGCTAGCGGTTTTAAGTAAATTACTTGTAGAAAGAGTTGCCAGATATATCGAAGCTGTCACGGTGCTCGAAAATATATTTTTAGTGAAAAATCTTTAGGTACTAAAAAGCGCCATACGAGACACGTGCAAAAAGGAAATTCGTAACTGGTGTCGATTTAAAACACTCTCTTCGGTCGTGTTTTAAAACATCGCCACTCGTTTCGATTTCCATGTTTTTCGCACTTGTGTCGTAGTCGTAATACTCATAATGTAACTATACTAATATGCAATCTAACGGGTCGCGTTTTATAAAATAACAATTTACAATTTTGCTGTTTGCCTCTCTTTCTAGCCAATACGTACGTGCATTAGAGAGGCAAACAGCGAAATTTGTAAAATGTAACGTTATAAAACGCGACCCAGTTAAAAAAGCTTACACCTCACCCAAAATAAAATACCATACAATATTTTAAATGCAAGGAAAAAAAGTCAATTTATGAGCATATATGCATTGTAAAAGAATAAAATAACTGCCTAAAAAATAGAAACATATTAGACAGTGGCGCCCAACCTTTTATACATTACAAGTGCGGTGCGTTATGTCACGCTGTGGTTTATCGCATCTGCGCAACGTAAAGTACTTGCACGTTATGTGCAGTTCAAATAGAGTTAAACACACGATACAAGCGAATTACGCGTTGCATTCGTTCCGCTCTAGAACGACGGGAGGTGGTGATAAAGATAGCTTAGCTAGTTACATCAGTGTGATATACAGGATGAAATTGAACTGATGATATGTTTTTCTAACCCTAAAAATAATTAACAAATAAAATGCCCCACAAGTTACTTAAATGGACATGTTATTTTTTTTTGTATGTTTTGGGGTTTAGGTTTTTGTATTTTTTGGCTTTAGGATATCAAAACGGATTATTAAGACAAATTAATTGAATAAAAATTACCTCTTCAAATTGAAGGAATTTAATAACGCCAATTTTGTAATTTCATGCAAAATTAAATGATATAGCCGTTATCATTTTTTAAAATCACCTTAAAAATTAAAAAAGGCACAAAAAAATATGACAATTTCTAAGTAACTTAAATAAAAATAAATAAATATCTTGGGACATCTTACACAAATCGACCTAGTCCCACGGTAACCTCCAGCTTCGTAGGCAGGGTCACTAGTGTCACTACCAACTAGGCTACGGAGGCTGACAGAGACTTCAATTGTTAGTTATTTATAGAGTTAGAAAAACAATATATTACGTTGTACGATTTAAATTTCATCCTGTGGAATCTATGTTATAGGTAGCTATAATGCAAGTCATACTGTCATAACTTAAACTTCCCTTATTCATAAACTTCTCCTAACTTAAATTAGGGGGATAGTTTTATTTAGTAGACAACTTACTAACCTTAAGGCTGAGCCACACCAGCGTGTACAGCACGTGCACGTGCGTGTGTGTGGCGTCCGCGTTGTATCGTAGGAAATTCATAGTAGATGACACACCTCTTGCACGTCATGCCCACACACATGCGACGCAAGCGGTGTGCCATCTAATATAACATTTAAATACGTTTTAAAACGCGCATGCCACGCCACGCGCACGCGTACTTGCTGCACAGCCATCCGGAGTGACTTGGCCATAAAAGTGCACATTTTCTGACGTAAATATAGGAATACATGTAAGGCCAATAAATATTATTTAGAAAAACTTAAAAAGTTCTTTATTAAATAACACAACTAAGGTTGAATATGCTGTAAATTCTATTTTTTTATATATCTGTATAAATAGGTAAATAAATATCTATACTACCGACAGTACCTATAATATTATTATTATGCTTACTACGTTTGTTGACCTCTGATTGCGATTACTTTAAAAAATAATCTCAATAATCGAGACAAAGATTTCCTGCAATGTAGATAACAATAATT
Organism: Thaumatotibia leucotreta; assembly: GCA_025490895.1. Taxonomy (NCBI): domain Eukaryota; kingdom Metazoa; phylum Arthropoda; class Insecta; order Lepidoptera; family Tortricidae; genus Thaumatotibia; species Thaumatotibia leucotreta. The sequence continues at coordinate 4,840 of JALPQI010014697.1, forward strand.
GAGAAAATTGAAATAGGTACGCTAGTCACTTTGTAAACTCAATATTATTATCACTATTTACCTACATTTTTAAGGTTAAAAAAAGACCAGTGAACAGTGGCAAGCACTAAATTCATCAAGTCAGTAGAGCGTGATCTCTACAATTTTATTTTTAAGTATGGAAATGTCGCTGTCGTCGTTCAACACCCTAAATGAACTACGTAATGATGTTAGTTCTATTTTTTCCCACTTGCAAACATAACTTTGTCAACTTAGCCCTACACTTGCGTAGCACCCTCTCCCTCATTCACTCACATTTCCGCTTTTCCGAATGGTATTGAACGAACCGAAATAAACGTCATTTTGGTGAATTAAACATTCATTCGTTCAACTGCATGTTTTGACCAAAAATTTGACGAATTATGTCGAAAATGACCAATGTGAATTCTAGTTTGGCTTACGAAATATTGTTGTATTTGAATAATTTTTATTTGGGTATGTTTTTCGTATGTGAAGTGGCCATTGGAATCTTGAAGGCGATCAATGTGTCGTATCCAGAGAACGCCTTGCTGACTGAAACGGGCATTTTCGGCGCCTTATGTGTTGTTGAGGCATTTCGCATATTTTTGGGACAGAGAGGAAACTTGTCTAGTAAAAGTAAGTAGGCGCTTGCAGTTTTCTAACGACTTGCATTATGAGATTCGTTTCGTATGAAAAATGGGTTGGGTAAATGACGTCATGTAGTCACAAAATATGGACTTATTATTGAATCCTTTTAAAACACCTATTTTTTAATAGGTTATACATAATTATATTTGTTCATTAAAGCAAGCGTCTTAAGGGACTGAAACGGTTTAGAGGCTGAAACTCGATTCGTTGAAAATATTTTGGTACTTAGGTACTTACGTATTATATACATTTTCTTATTTACAATATTAATATCCAGGCGGTATGAATTAGGTAAATCAGGTTATTGCACTGTATATTTTCTAGTATGACATAAATAGTATGGTAACTATTTTCTTTTCCAGAAGTTCCAGTATTCTTTTCTGTACTGCTGACAATCCCTTCGGCAGTAGGAGTCTGCTACTTCCTCATCTACCAAACCTACATCATAAGGCTGGAGTACATCTGGTGCGCTGTCATGCTCATGTTCCACGCTTTGGAGATGGCCTTCGCCATCCTTTTCATGTTCACTGTGTGCAAAAACCAGCAATATGAATAGAATAAGTTCCATAGTACCTCGGTGCCAAAGAGATACTAAATGCCAAAACTTGTGGACTGAAAAACTAAATTCCAATAGTTTGTGATGTCTCTTTTTACTAGTGATGTTTGCAAGAGACATAAAAAAGAAGTTGTTTGTGGTGGTTCAGTTGTAGGTTAAGTAATATAATGCTTTAAAGCCTAAATATTATGTAGGTAGTTTATATTAAAATGTTTGAAGCTTATTAGTGGTTTAAAAGAGCCACAAACAGTTTTTACAGACTTGAAAATGCCAAATTTCTCAGTGAAATGTGTTTGTGGTCATATTATATGCACTGTTGTGAAAATAGCTTTGAACACAAATTTACCTCTGCTAAATATACATTTTTTACTTACATGAATGATAATTATAGGAAAATCCATTTATGAAGTGCATATTTGTCTGATGTCTTTTCAAAAATGGATTATTTTGGTATTTTCATAGAGAAAATAAACATTTTCGAAAAGACTAAAGGCCTTGTTGTTGTACAAGTCATAGTTTTGAAACAATGCTGTGATTGTGCTAAAATATTTTAGTGACAACATGTATACCTTTTAAATACAATGTACTAACTGCCTAATATTATAAATAAAGCAGATTAACACTTATTACAACTTTTATTCTAAATTTTCTACAATTATATTTACAATAATGTCAATAACTATTCAGTGGGTGGAGTAATGTGTTCTGGTAACTTCTGACATTCAACTTTAGTTACTTTTAAAGCACAACCCTCAGGAAGGTTACGTTCGATGTATTCAATGTATGTGTCACAGGTAGACCCCGTCAGCCTCTGTAGATGAATGAACCTGAAGTATGTCCGGATCTCATACTGGACTTTGTGCTTCTTGTATATGTGAACACATCGAAGAAGGGTATGCCTTTCCTTTTCAGCTTTTCTGGGTGCAAAACTGGAATGAAAGAAAAGTTTTTACAATATTACACACATTTTTGTGTAAAAATTAAAATAACACTTTGTATACCAGTTCTCTTAGTCTGTACTTCACAATGTGGACTAAGAGCCTAATGTACAGTCAACCAATTGGAACCCTAGGCCACTCGGGAACCATGTCAAAGTAACGTTATCAATCAGATTGTAAGACATTTCAAACGGCTTTTCATTTTGACATGGTTCTAGAGTGGCCTAGGGTTCCAATTGGTCGAGTGTACCTACCAGAAATTATTCTGGTCTGACTGTTTCTGATAAATTATGCAATAGGAGAGGAGAAAGACGAAAAGTAAGTATAACTCGATTCAACTTTAATATATTAGACAGCACACTACTATTAAAATTATGTTTGTATCATGAACACACCTTTTGGTCACCTCTATTCCTAAATGCGAAGCGGCTGCTACACAAAACCAGGAGTAACTGAGCAGAACAGCAGGATCAATGCCTCTCATTTCCAACTCAACTTTTTTATACAATTTGTCCAACTCCACTGTGCTGGGGATATCCTGAATTGTCTTCGGTACGGGTGAGGGGTTGAGTGTGGAAAGAGGTCGGAGAGCTGCATAATTCGTGGCTATACTGCTTCTAATCAACGGTGATGTCTTCCAAATACCCTGACAGGAAATCCCAGTTATTATGTATATATCTTGCTTAAAAATAGTTTTTCAAATTATAAGACCAAGATACGTTAATCAAGACAAGTTAATCTTTAGACATTGATTTGCCAAAGAGGAAGATATTGATATAAAAACAAACACGAAGCAATTTGAGGTTATACTTCATTTACCTTTAAAACGTTCATTATTGCTAGTATAAGATGTTTATATCACTAATTAAGCTTCAGATCGTTAAAAATCTTGTAATATATTTATAATAATAGTTAAAGCCACCGTAGCCCCCGGAGAAAAATTCGGAAGTTCGGCTAAATTAAATATTCTTAAAAGTTAATAATGACATTGACATCTGTCAACTTAATACTGCTACACCCATAGACATAGAAATTAATTTAATCTGTGGCTACACCGAAAATTGCCTTAATCTTGTTTATTATCTGTTTTTCTTCATAATTTGTATGTAAACGTGTAGTCTGTTATACTGGGATACTTGTGAATATGTGAAAAATTCATTTACTAACTAGGAAAAGACAAGCTGTACAACAAATTTTAATGTAGGAACCTGAACTGAACCAAGAGTAGGAACGTAATATTAAATGTAGCAACTCTTGAAATAACTCATCAATCAAACGTCAAACAAAATAAAAGGAAGCTCGAAGCGATTTTATTTTTCAATATCATTTCCAATACCATTGATTGGTACAATTCTACACTTAAAGAATTCGTGAAGTTATAGTTCACCCCCCTAGCAATGGTTGGCTCAATAGTTCTCATGAAAATGCTACATTGTAGGCGATTGCGCCATGGCAGAGGCAAGGACAGGAACACCCAAAATTCAGAAAGTAAGCAAAGAAACCCTCAAAATTCTCAAATTGTTCATCAGTCTAATGTAAAGAATGAGCAAAACCAATATGAAGATTATACGTGCAGGGTATGCCTCAAGGAAGGTAACATACCTATTTACGGCGAAGACGCTCCTAAAGATGTTTTAGAAGACTTAAATTTGTTCGGAGGCATCGAAGTGCAGATTGACGATATGTTTCCCAAATATCTTTGTGAATCATGCCGTTCTCTATTGGAAGGCGCGATCATATTTAGAAAAACTGCTCAACAATCTGAGCAAACACTCAAGGAGGCCACTGAACACAATTATGACTCTAACAATGATAGCGACAATGACTTCAATGTTTCAGATCGGAAAAGAGAAGCCAAACCTAACTACCACTGCCGGCGATGCAATTTAGACTTCAACCGATTTCAAGAATACAATGAACACAAAGCATCCTTGGAACATGAGAATACAAAGATAAAGTGTCCAGTATGCCGCAATTTGTATTCTGAAGCATATTTGAAAAAGCACATACTATTGCATAAACCGGAAGATGTGCCATTTGTTTGCGATATTTGTGGTAAGAAGTTCATCATGCAGGGACAGTTTACAAGGCATCGGTTGACCCATTTCTACAATCTGCCGTTTAAATGTTCCATTTGCCCATATCGAGGAAGATTTACTGAGTCATTGAAGATGCATATGAGGACTCATACTGGGGACAAACCATATCAATGCACTGAGTGTGCTAAGTGCTTTATAAGTAAAAGTAATCTTAACAAGCATATGAATGTACACAAAGCACATCATGACTTTAATTGTGAAACTTGTGGAAGAGGTTTTAACACCAAACGGGCTCTAGAACTGCATTTTAAAGTGGATCACACCGGCATTAGGGATCATCTCTGTAATATTTGTGGAAAAGCGTTTGGATATCGGAAACAGATGATGAAGCATCAGCTCAAAGTCCATAAAAGAGAGAAGATGAGAACGGGCAGAATGCCGTTATATTTGCAGGTTGAGACTCTTAAAAAACATGGAATAGAGGCTCCTATTTCGGATTCCGTTATGAAATAAAACCTAATGATTGTATGTATATTATGTGTATTGCTCTGGATTAGACATGTTAATTGCTTTTGTAAATATTAGTGCCAAGCCAATTAGGTTGAGGCTCTTTGCACTGTGCAAGATTGCAAGATTTTATAGTGTAACTTGATGATAGAGTAAGGCACTGGTCTCACTGCGTGCTACTAAGCTATGAGCTATCGGCTATAAACACAAACAAAAGATACGCGCTCCCGTGTATGGTGATACTCGCCCAGCGGTGATAGCTAATAGCTGGGCGATAGGGCCTGCAGTACCGGGGCCGGTACTGAGATTTTCATTTCCCGGTACCGAGCGGTACCAGTACCGGTACTCCCGGTTCTGTCCGGTTCTTGCATCGGCGTAAGACTTAATGACTTTATTACTAAATTGGCTATTGAACAAATAAATACAAATAAATCGTAATACAGCGCTTATATTATTAAATGTGACGTTTTCAAGTTAAAGGTCGCGTACCATATGGACGAAATTTGCACGTATTTTTATACGAATTAGAGCATCCTTGCGCTTAAGTGACAATGTTGTACCTTTATAAAAACGTCACAAAACTCACAAACTATATCGTCCATTAAAGACAAAAGCGACACAACTAAAAAACCTTGAAAAAATATTTTATTGCAAAAACGACATTATAAACACTAATATTTTACGTAGCACTAAGACACCTGTCGATTTGTCGTTAGATAGTAGCAAAATTATGCAGGTACCCTTTTTGCACTTTCGTTACTAACTTCAGTGCTAAACCACCATTGTGTCAGTTGCGACTCGACCGTTGACCAAAACACCAAAACGCATGACATTTTTGAGAAAAAGTGCCATAAAGCCAAAAAAAAAGTGATTATGTTAAGAATGTTGTAAGGAAAACTGCGATATTTGTATATGTGGCAGTTTTGAATAAAATAAATATGTAAATATTGTGTTCCTTTATATAAAAAGGAGTCGCATTACGGAATATGGCGGTTTAGGTTTTAAAATTGTATCCTCTTAAATTGGATTTTTCCTAAAACAAAACTGACGTATTTGATTCAAGAAGTTTGCAAATCAACTTCTTGAATTAAAAATATATTCGGGTCCATCAATCACAGGTGTCATATTTGTACATGTGGCTGTTTTTAATTTAATTAATATGTATGTATTCTTTATAAACAAAGGAGACGCAATACAGAATGTGGCAGTTTAGATTCTGAAATGTACCTACACTGCAATTGTACGTTTCAAAAAACAAAACGATCGTATTTGCCTTTATAATAATATTTGAATCCATAAAATGTGCCAGATAGATATTATACATGCATTTGCATGAAATCTGCTAATTTCTGATCTGAACAAGAAATAATATTGCCCCTAGGTATAAATAAACAATCAAATTTGATATTATTAATATTAGTTGGTATACATCAGTGAACATCAAAATGTCACAATTCAAAGATAGTTTTTTTGTGGACAGAGGTTTGAAGACCATACATCTGTCATTATCATAAATGTCATAATTTAAAGATAGCTTTTTTTTGTGGAGGACTACAGAGGTGTAATATACTTATAGATTTTATCCATTTTATGTATTAATTATATTATGTGTAAATGTTTTGCTTTAAATATAAAAAAATTTAAACACACAAAAGCACTCGTGTGCTTTACACGATCACAGCTACATAAGAGTTAAAAACATGATCTCTATATCGACGCTTATCATAATTAACGCTGCATCTTAAGACACTAGCTTGTTGCAATTTGAATTCTAACAATGAAGAACTATTTTGGAATACAGCGTTGTTCATGATAAACAACGATATTTGCTAATACACAACACAGCTCTAAAAAACACGCATCTTGATTATTTAACCTAGAACCGGGAAAGAACCGGGACATTATTCTCAGTACCGGTCCTCTCGGTACCGGGAGTACCGGGAAATTCCCGGTACTGAGAGAACCGGGAGCAGGCCCTACTGGGCGAGTATCGCTACGTCTCTTTTATTTTCATGGGAGTGCGTATCTTTTGTTCGTGTTTATAGCCGATAGCTCATAGCTTAGTAGCTCGCGGTGAGACCAGTGCCTAAGGTAGTAGCTGAAGAAATATTTTATGAAAGGTGTCCATTTTTTAATATTTAAACATGTGAATTTATGTTTGCGAAGTTAATTAGATCTTGATGGTACACCTAAAATTGTCTCATACACTAGAGAGCCCTTTATTATTTTTGTATCCATTTAATTCATAAGAATTCTAATTAGGACCATAATTATGTTAAATGGATTATTGTCATGTATGTTTGTTGATTGTTGTGTTGAAATCTTTATTATTAAGTTGGTGTAAGAAAATAATAAAGAATGGGCTCCTGAAGTTTTTTTATTATTAATATTAAAATATATTCATAATTTAAAAAATCTAAATAGTTGTATTTGCTGTAAACAATACACAAGTACTAGCCTTAAATGGTGTTATTTATTCAATCCCTTTCCTCCAAAATTACCAGATACTAGGTACAGTCAAAGACAAAATAAGGTGTACACAAAAATGTTCAAAAATATGTCCCTGTCTAATTCACATTTTGGAAAATGTGATGGATATTGCTCAGCACCATTGACTCTACCTACCAGCCTACCAATTTATCAAAATCGAAGACGTGATCCAAATGTACCTACAAACTTTTTGAGATGGCACATTATAGCTCCTTAGTACAAATTACGTTACTACTTACCTACTAAATATACCATTTAGCATAGTGCTAATTCAGAGAATACATTTCTAGGATAGGTTTAAGGGTGCTTTAAGAGGAGGAGGCATCATCAGGATGGGGATTTGGTTTTTGTCACTTTTAAAATATTATATTATTCATTATAATATATTATTTCTATAGTCTAAAAACTATGTCTAAACTACCCGTTGCAGGCCATCTTGTGGACTGAATCAGAATCTCATACTTATTTAAGCTAGCAACTTTTTGTTATTGTTACTTAGTTAGTTAGTGATGTGTAGATGATTCCGCCATCTCACGCCTAAAGTAAGAACGAATGATTTCCAACAAGACATGATAGATGGCAGTGTAACGAGTACACATTACTTCGGCTACTCATCGCTAGATGGCACTATAATACACGTTTTCATCACACTTGCTGTCTAAGCGCGCCATTGTTTGCGCGCGCAGCGGGAGTAATAGAAATGTCAGTACGTCATTTAATAATGTTATTTCTTAAAACTAATTTTTTTGTCGGCAAGTGTGATGAAAAACATTGTATGCATCACGGTCGGTAAGCGGAATACTAACTCGAGTCATAAAAGCCCTCCGCCTAACGGCGTCGGGCTTCTAACACTCTCGTTAGTGATTCCGTACTTACCTCCCTTGATGCACAATGTACTATTGTTTTATGTTCAATTGATGAAAGTAATGACCTCAGAATTAACCCCCTATTTGGCCAGTGTCAGTGGTGTAAATGACTGAAGAAATGAACTAGTTACTAGATGGAGTCATGCCCAAGGTACAATACAAACAGGAATTGCGCACCAACTGTATGGGTGAAAACACATCTGATTTACCTACGCAATTTGTCTAAGATTGAATATGGCCGTTTAGTATGAGACTGCGTCTAAATTTCCGCCCGCGTACGCATGCTTACCTCAGCGTTTATATAAAACGGCCAATTTCAATAGACAAAATGTGTCTTCATCTTTATTAGTATTAGGACATTACCTATGAAATTAGCGTGTTGTATGGAGAATTTTGTGAAAAGTTTATTTTCCATACAATGAATTTTGTGTATATTTTTTTGATGTCAAAAACCAAAATAAACCAAATACTTATTGCCGGTAATATTAGACACTTAAGACGTGTTTTGTATATCTCTTTTTCAGAAAACATACCTATATTTATACCTATTTCAAACATTATGAACCGGCAGTATACGGTAAGAGTTGTTTTCAAACCTTTTTTTTAATATTATTTAAGGGAAAAAAACTGTTATTAGTGTGAAGAAACCTATGTTACACAGTGCACTGTTGAAAACAAAAAATATATCTACCTAAGTTTCTCTTTAGATAATAAAATTAGGGATCAACTAAAGTCTAAGACCAAAACGCCAATTTCATTACCCAATAATTATAACGGCCCGGCCACGACATTGGTCTAAGGCGACCAGCGGCGAGCGAATCCATGAGTGGGAGCGGGATGCCGATATGGGTACGAGAGGGAGCGCCATACGTTTTCCGCTAAGCCGGTCGCCTTAGACCGATGTCGTGACCGCGGCGTAAGGCCTGAGTGACGAGCGACCAGCGGGGCGTACTGCGAGCACTCAGGCTACGGATATACGTTTGCATTTTGTTTAACGTGGACACTTCGCTCAAGCGGTACAGAAGCGAAGAAGGAAAAAAGTGTATTTTTATTAATATTACACAGATGTAATATACCAAAGAAAAACGACCAAGATCACCTAACGTCCGAGGTGGGGATCGAACCCACGTGCTCAGCTTTCGCGGCTGATGCCTGCACCCCCTCGGCCACTCGGTCTTAAAGAAAAACGACCAAGATCGCCTAACGTCCGAGGTGGGGATCGAACTCACGTGCTCAGCTTTCGCGGCTGATGCCTGCACCCCTCGGCCCACTCGGTCTTAAAGAAAAACGACCAAGATCACCTAACGTCCGAGGTGGGGATCGAACTCACGTGCTCACCTTTCGCGGCTAAATCAAAATATTTAGTTAATAAATAATTTGATTTGTGTTCTCACAATACCTTCAAGTGTATTTTTATCTATTGCCATTTTTTTATCGAACAACGAATAGTGCAGTTCTTAAGAATAACGGCCACTTTGTCGGGTTAATCGGTAAAGAAAAACGACTAAGATCACCGAGGTGGGGATCGAACCCACGTGCTCAGCTTTCGCGGCTGATGCCTGCACCCCTCGGCCTCTCGGTCTTAAAGAAAAACGACCAAGATCAACTAACGTCCGAGGTGGGGATCGAACCCACGTGCTCAGCTTTCGCGGCTGATGCCTGCACCCCTCGGTCACTCGGTCTTAAAGAAAAACGACCAAGATCACCTAACGTCCGAGGTGGGGATCGAACCCACGTGCTCAGCTTTCGCGGCTTAATCAAAATATTTAGTTAATAAATAATTTGATTTATGTTTTCACAATACGTTCAAGTGTATTTTTATCTATTGCCATTATTTGATCGACCGACGAATAGTGCAGTTCTTAAGAATAACGGCCACTTTGCCGGGTTAATCGGTAAATCCATACAAGATATAAGTAACCGGTTAACCCTGATTTGGCTAAACTAAATGTTCTGCTCGTAAGAAACAGTGACACCCACACTAGGCAAAGCCTGTATCGTGGGTATCTAAATCACACAGAGTTACCTAAGATGATTTTAATTAGTAACGCATGTGTGTGTATGTGTGTGAGAGTGTGTGCGTGGGTGTGTGAGCGCGTGAACACTTCAAAATGTCTTCTGTCACTTCATAACTCCATGACAGAAGTAGGGTATGGATATGTTTTTGGCCTCTATATATTTGTAGCGCTTAATATCACATATGTTTGACATTTTGTAATCCATAGTTATCAATTATAATCCTATAAAGCCATGCTTTGAGGAGTCACCTAAGCTGTAACTAATAAATAGAAACGAGTAAGAAAAAGTTAATCGGTCGAATGGTTTACACACGCAATAAGTTACCTAAAGAACCTAACTTGGGGTTAAACTTAAAAGTCTTAAAACAACTAGTAAGGGTAGCCTAAGGGTAAAACGCAGAAAAATACAGAAAGTAGAGACGTGAACCCTCGACGGGTAAACTAGCAGCACAATTTTAATCTACCGTCAAAATAAAATAAACTTTTAAACCGACACAAACAAAAGTAGCCAACAAACGGCACTCCACTTCCTTCCCTCGGGCCAGTGCTGCCACCCTCGCAAATTAGTATCGTCGCCTTGGGCTCATCATAATTACCCCTATAAGCTTTTTACTACTTTTACCCTAAGAAATGGGGAATATTTATGTAGGTATAACTTGGAGCCCGCGCATTTCGCACGACGGATTTTGAAGCTTGCCGTTGGGTCAAAAATGTTTTCGTTGTTTTGTTTCATACCACTCTGTCACGCCTTCTAGTCAGTCTCGACTCAGTACATAAAAAAAATCCGGTGCACTTGTATTCCGTACATCAGAATTCGGAAACAAAACATCATCTCATACAAAAATCACAACTGTGTCACGTTTTTTAGGGACACAAAATAAGACAACGAAAAGAATTTTGACCCCGTTGCGGTGTCTCGAATTTCGTAAATCAAAAATTCGACTTGTCTATCTTTCGCTTCTATGAAAAGGCTTCTAGGAAAAGTAGCAGTTGTAATGCTTGTAATACGCGTATGTAATAGGAGAGGAATACGTTCAGCATAGACGTGTGCGCCGCGCCGGCGTCACGCCGCCGCCGACCTTTTTTGCCACGCCGCCGCCGCCGACTAATGGTCGGCGTGAAATCGGCGTGGCCTTGACCGAATAACAGACTTATTTCTTATGGGCTAAATACTACACACTAAGCTTCGTATTTGCTTTATGTATTTATATAATGCTCTTATGTAGGGAATTTACTGTCAACCTATTAGTTGCTTTCGAGTATTATCACTCATTACCCGTAGGTTCTTAGCACCGTAAATCACATACACAAGCAACGTCAGGATATACCGAGAGGTATAACTTGCCCCTCAGGTTAGCGTTCGTGTTCGTGGTCTATGAAGCTTTCGACCTTTTCTTTCTAATCTTACTTGTGGCAATAAGTTTTTAGAGGTCTTCTCGAGGTTTGTGTCCAAAGAACAACCAACCAACAAACAGTAGAACAAGTAAGCCAAATAGGCTCAAACCATGACCTTTTAAATACAATCCAGTTTACGTTCGGCTAGCCAATTTTTGACAGTTATTCTATGCAACTGATACATCGCGATTCAGTTTAGGTCCTTTACTGAATCGCATTAGGAGATCGTGGTAGCCCCCTAATTCGTCTTAAACGGCGTTGCCAATGTGTACCCAAGGGTACGAATGGTGTACTATTTTGTGGTCCTGTGTACCCGCGTACTCATCAGCCGTTTTGCGTACTATTTTATTTATAATTTTACTTCTCTTGAATAGAACAACTCATTTTTTACTTTTTCAATGAATATTATTTAGGAACGTACCCAAAAAATACGTCTACTACTTATACGCAAAACCCGCAAAACACAAACAAATCGGGCGTTACTGATGTTAAATTAGTCAAGACAAAATCGGACATGTTCTTTTTGGCGGTTTGTGTTGACGTTTATGATGACGTTGCAATTTTTTTTTCTTTGGCGGCATTTGGCCGTGTATCCAAACTTGAACTGGCGTACTATTTTCAAGAAGTCTGCGTACCGAAACGTTAAAGCCGTTTGACACCACCTTAAAGACCAGTACTCGAAATCCAGACCATTTCAGCGACGATTAAGACAGGGAGATGTCTTGTCCCCAAAACTGTTTACTGTTGCTTTGGAAGATGTTTTCAAGATTTTGGACTGGAATGGGATGGGCTTGTCATCAACGTCGATTCGCAGACTATAAAGTTATATTGGCTGAAACCATGAATAACCACCCAATGATGAGTACGAGTGAGGTGAGCTGGCGCTCGGCTTTCGACCTTCGCAAGGGATCGAAACGAATCGGAGGGCCACAGAGTGTCACACTAAACCATTGTGAAGCATGGGAGCGCTAGGCTCTGGAAGGTCGGCCTTCAGCCTCGTCACCTAGCGTACCTCTGTGGGAAGCTCCAGGCCTTCACCCTTACGCGAAACTGGGTCTTGGCTATCTATTTAGATACAGAGACGTGTTTCCGCGCCTCTACGTGAGATGGGTCTGCGGCCTTCGCTGGCGTTAAGACGGTTGGGAAGCGTAATTGTATCGGAGAGCACTGAAATCGTGACACTCCGGGCCTTCAGCCTTCGCGAGTTTGACGCCTCGCCATCGGGTCTTCGGCCCTTAAGTTTGGCTTATTTAGATACTAGGGCAGATAATAGATCTTATTGTGATTAAGAACGTTAAATCTGTTAAAAGTTTAAAAGGTGTACGTTTAAATGGAGAATTTTGTAGTTATAAAACATGATTATAATTTTTTTGCATATTCAAATATAGTTAAAATGTAAACTGAACAACTATTATTTCAGCGTTAAGTCTAACTTAAATCTAAATAAGGTCAAACACTATAACTTAATAAAAATAAAACAAGCCTGAGAAGAAGCTTCTAGCGGGCCAGCAAGGCGGTGGCAACTGACAGATTACTGCTGGTCTCCTGTTCGTTGCCACTGCGATTTGGGCTCTACTTTTCACTTACGATCAGGTGGAGTGGAGCCACTTTATTGTGCCAATATTTAAAAAAGCATTCATGTATTTGCAATGGATCCGTATTATGCGAAGTATCCGGATCCGCTGATTTTCGATATCTGCATTAACCGAATCCTGAAAATCGACGGATGTTGCAAACCCTAGTTTTGAGAGCCGAAGAACTGGAAGCACCAACGTAGCTCAAAAAATCGATGAACTGAAGTGGCGGGGGGTGGACATACATTACTCGCAAAACTACCGGTGGGGCAAGTGAATTTTTAGTGGCGTTACTGGTTGACGCAGCATAGGATGCCTCCCAATATGATGGACCGATCACCTGGTAAAGATAGGTGGAATCCAATGGACGTGGGCTGCGCCCTCTTTATCCTTATGGCATGCTATGATAGGGGATTTGGGAGATGTAATGTGAATAGGGCTAGTCCAAACCCAGTTAGGTACTGTTGAAAATATTATGTTAGGACATGGTGGGAAGAGAAAATTGATATCTACTGATCAGATGTTGGATAAGGTGGTCAGTGGTGGTGTTTGGTGAACATTTGTATTGTATTTATCTAAACTATGACAAAGATACAATCGAATTCCGCTTTTTTATTCATGTGACCTTGACGCCGATTTCACGCCGAAATCACGCCGCCGCCGCCGACTTTTCAGCAAACGCCGCCGCCGATCATTTTTAGATCGGCGCACACGTCTATCAGCAGTTGATATGACGTTATATGAACATTTATTAACGTTGAGTTGGTATGACTAACATCAACATGAAGTTTTTCATATTTTAAAAATATATGAAAAAAAAAATTTAGTATGTAAATATTTTGAAAGTTTTAATCAATAAGTATATGAAGTTGCTCGTCAGAAAGTGTTAAGCACAGGGTTACAGCTTTGAAACTTTCTACGTGTTGGCTTTGTATCGTCATCGCCTTATAAATAACTGGATTCGAAAGCATCATAGTCTTAAAATATAAGTTTGTAAAGTCCTCGTTGATTAGCGTACATACAAAACAATTACTCGCCTGAACTAGTGGTATGAGTACGGTGGGTAGAGATTTTACGTGACTATTGTGGCATTTAATTAGTGGAGTTATAAAAGTGGTACGCTTTTGAATGTTTTGTTCGGGTCGTCTTTGTGGATAAGCATTACCTCTAGGTAATTTTAGGTACAATCAAATATAACCAGCCATGAATAAATGCAAAATACAAATAATTTATTCGTGGCAAATATAACAAGCATGATATGACAAAACAAAACAGACAAATTCAGCATTTAATATTATACCACGAATATGAATAACAATAACAATTTTTAAAACGTCAGAAAGAAAACATGGCTTGTAGAGATTTACTTAGGACTAAGTAAATTAATAATATGCTTTTGAAATAAGCTCATAACATAGTATAAAACTATAGAAAATATTTTGTCATGAATCCATTTTCGGGTCGATAGCAAAAAAATACAATAGGTCATAATTAAGGGCCAAAAATGAAAACAAAAATGTACGGTATATTTGGCAATAAAAAGGGGAAAATTCAAATTTTGTATGCGCGATCAACAATAGATATGTGCCTATATCTATGTTAGGCTTGCTCTGGTAAAAAATCGTAAAAATCAACTTCTGTGAGATTAGGCGATGATTGGTATAGTAGGCGACATTACGAGACTTTACGGGCCCTGCATATATATTTAATTATCATTGAATATTATCATGTAAGTAGTTTGTATGACTAACTTTCGTACCGCCATGAACGCGATCGTGGTTTTTGATTTGATTACGCCCTTATCTACTATTATTTTAGGTATAGGTAGTAGGTGTGTATTATGAAACCGTAATCAGAAAGGGATTTGAAAGTACTGTTGACACAACAAATGACACAACATTTACCAAGAAAATAGTAGTTTATACATGTAGTGTAGTAATTAATTAATCTATTGTCTTTAAGTCACTTAAGCTATGAATATACGAATATAACTATGAATATAGGTATCTTAGATTCACTTATACACTGTTGTGTCACCAGTACTTTCGAATCCCATTCTAATCGCGGTTTGATAATACATTTTCTTTGCAATCGACCGTTTCATATTTCCAAACCCAATAATTGACAACATTTCATATTTTTGAGTGCTAGTTTTTATTATCTGTTTTGAGAGAACTCAATATTAAAAGATACACGTATTTTTTTATTTTTCAATTAAATTGCAAATTTAGTGAGAAAATCCCCTTTTATTACTACTTCGAGCAGAAAGAGCGTAAGTTACAAACATCAATAATCAGCGTAATGACGTCACAAGTGATGTTTCAAACACATAAGAAAACGACGAAAATCAGTGACAAATGTCAAGTGTCAATGACAAACACAAGAGACATTCCAACCGCAAGATTTTTTGGTTATAGTGGCAGCTTTGAATCAGCCATGTGACGTCACTTCCCCTTTAAACTATTATTACGATTTTTGACAAAAATATTGGGATAAAAAAAAATAAAAATATATTTTTGTGATCTACATGCGTATATCTCGAAATGGTTTTCGATTTAGGGACATTGAAAATTTTGAAACGTTGTCAATTCTCAATGCGGTACATATTAGATAGGTACTAAATTCATTCCTCTACAATTTGTGTCTACAATGATTTTTTAGTTACTGATAATAACGTTAAAAACCGGCTATGAAATTTCACCACTGAATAGTCCACGCACAAAACATGCACTTACCTTTATAATGCCAGTAGCGAAAGACGCGACCGCCATTATAAGAGCACTATAAGACCATTATGCTTTAAGCTGCATAAGTGTTCGCTGTCCACCCGTAATCCCTCTGTTCTCGTAATCTTATTGATATTTTTTGTAACATTGACCGGTGTGCGTTCTAAAGATATGGGTACTTACCTAGGAGACACGTGGATTGATTTTGTACCAAATTGTTTACGGTTGTGTGCGTAAATTGGGACTCGCAAGAGGTCTTACTTAGAAAAAAAACAACTCTATTTTTTATTGATCTCTTTTATTATTAGAAACAATAATCGACATTACAGTATACTTATAACACCAATAACGCCATGAAACTAAAATTAAACAATTAATAAATTGGCCTAGAGCATGTTTGGCCATGCTCAGTGTAGGGTTATGTAGTTAGACAAAATCGATGATGCTCAAAATAGTTTTCATTTACAATACTTACTTTTTTATAAGCGCCACAGCCATATACAAAATAGGGCTTTCTATTTTCCTCATAGATTTAAACCTGTTGGACGACCGTTTGACTCCCGAGTGACTCTGCCTACAAAACTAGAGTTCCCGGGTTTGAATCTCGGTGTAGGTATCTCTTTGTGCATTGATCACAATAATTATGTGTTCCTCAGTCATGTTCATGGTTGTTTTCTATACAGGGTGCTTGGGATAACGATGTAGGAATTTCCGGAGGTGGTAAAGGAGACTAATTGGAAGAGTTTGAACCCTATTTACCTTAGTCCAATATGTGATAGTTTTTTTTAAATCATGTTTTTCAAAATGTTTAGTTTTATACCAAAAATTTACTTAAAAAGTTAAATTTAAAACAAAATATGCAATAAATAGCATTTATTTTTTTATAATTTACATTAAAATTAGTTGAGTAATTAATAAAAAAAAATTTAACTCCCATTTGCCACACACAACATTTTTTTAAATATTTTTTCTAGAAATAAAACTATGAAAACGGATAAACTCGCGTATATTAACTAATTTTAACTTCATTCCGACGTTTCGAACACTTTACAGGGTTCGTGGTCTGCGGATGACTGACAATGGAGGAAATTTGATAGATCTACCTCCATCAAAATAAGAAAGATAAGTACAAAACTACCCACCAAAGAAAAATTACTAAACCACAGACAATAAATTTTTAAGGGTGGATGTACATACAAAATTTACAAATTAAGCTAGTTATTCATTACAAATATTTTCAGAATGAAGACAACAGACAAAATAAATAATCTACGCCGGTTCTATCCCTACGCCACTGCCTACCACCACCAGCCACCACCACCAGCTTGGGATCCAGTTGTTCATCTGATAAAGGAACAGTCTAGACATAAACCGTGAGGCTGATGTATTTGGCGGTGGTGACCATTACCCCCCTTTTTAGTACTGGCAACATTTTTTCAAAATTATTTTAAATTTCCTTATTAATCAAAATTGTATGTTTTGGTTTAATGCATGATGATCTTAAGATGTACTACAAATGTTTTTTGAAAAGAGTTGTCCCGCTGAGTTTCTTGCCGGTCCCAATTTTGGGATACCTTCCTAACAATACAATCATACAAAGGAAGGAAATACTTCTCAGGCAGTGGCGTAGGGATAGAACCGGCGTAGATTATTTATTTTGTCTCTTGTCTTGTGCTTGTCTTCATTCTGAAAATATTTGTAATGAATAACTAGCTTAATTTGCAAATTTTGTATGTACATCCACCCTTAAAAATTTATTGTCTGTGGTTTAGTAATTTTTCTTTGGTGGGTAGTTTTGTACTTATCTTTCTTATTTTGATGGAGGTAGATCTATCAAATTTCCTCCATTGTCAGTCATCCGCAGACCACGAACCCTGTAAAGTGTTCGAAACGTCGGAATGAAGTTAAAATTAGTTAATATACGCGAGTTTATCCGTTTTCATAGTTTTATTTCATGAGTAATCCTCGCGGTAACCGAAGAAAATATTTTTTCTAGTTCATCATTACTGATTTCTAACAGTAAATTAAACTTTATCGGCCTGTGAAAAAAAAAGTAGTCGGGATACGAGTCTTCCTATTCGTGAAAAAACATGCTTGATTTTCTAGGTTTTGATTGCAAAAAAAAGTACAACAAAATAGCAATTAGTTCCTGTATATTTAAGTAGGGATATACAGGGTGTTTGGGATAACGATGTAGGAATTTCTGGAGGTGGTAAAGGAGACTAATTGGTAGAGTTTGAACCCTATTTACCTTAGTCCAATATGTGACAGTTTTTTTTAAATAAAAAAAAATTTGAACTCACACTTGCCTACTAACTACAAGAAACTTATTTTGTTTGGTGACGGCGTTCAACAATTTATCGACGATAACTTTTAAACTAATTGCTGTTTTGTTGTACTTTTTTTTGTAATCAAAACCTAGAAAATCAAGCATGTTTTTACATGAATAGGAAGACTCATATCCCGACTACTTTTTTTTTCACAGGTTGATAAAGTTTAATTTACTGTTAGAAATCAGTAATGATGAACTAGAAAAATTATTTAAAAAAATGTTGTGTGTGGCAAGTTGGAGTTCAATTTTTTTTTAAATTTATTACTTAACTAATTGTTATGTTAATTATTATAAAATTAATGCTATTTATTGCATATTTTGTTTTAAATTTAACTATTTAAGTAAATTTTTGGTATAAAACTAAACATTTTGAAAAACGTGATTTAAAAAAAAATCTCACATATTCGACTAAGGTAAATAGGGTTCAAACTCTTCCAATTAGTCTCCTAAGGTAAATAGGGTTCAAACTCTTCCAATTAGTCTCCTTTACCACCCCCCCAAAATTCCTACATCGTTATTCCAAACACCCTGTATGTATCTACACCACGAGCCTTAATTGAGCTTACCGCAACTAGGTCTATTTGTGTTAAGATCGTCCAATAGCATTTATTTATTTTTATTTAATTATGAAGTAGCAATGTACTGAGGAGAAGTTTCATAAATTGCGAAACTTCTATGGATAATGTACTCGGCAATTTAAATTTTATATACAATCTAATTATGCCAAAACTGTTGTATTATGCATACATTTTAAGGTATATTTTATGCCTTGTTTACTCAATACAATATTCTTTATAACACTTTTCTATACGTTCTCATGGAAACATTCTCAATGAAAACTTACTCTTAAATTCTCATGAAAATTCACAGAAATTTTCAAGTACATTCCTGCAATTTTGAAAATGTTCTGCAACTTGTACATTGCTATTATGTACTAGTTCTTTTAAAGAACTTTACAGTACAAAAACGAAACTATTGATCCAAAAATTTCCAGAACTCAATAATTAACACTCCTCGCGTCGATGAACTTATCCAATTTAACAAAAAAAGTAATTGTAAGTACACTCGCATTTAAGCGTGTCATGTATGTATAAAAGTTGTACAAGTTTACTTTAAATGTCGTCGAAATTAGCCATCCATGATAATCCTCACACAATGTATCCGATCATAAGATTAAGGACAAAATCTTTCCCAGAATGTTGCGCAAAGGCATACTTAATCACCCGCTTTTAGAATGCAGCAAGGACCAAAACTTAGCTTTCATTTTAACCTGCCATGCTATGGGTTAAAGTCGGTTATTGCTTGTAGCGTTTGAATTCGAAATTGTGACAATATTCAAAACATTGGAGACGGTCTAACGCATGCGTACAAAGCATAGTTTTAGAGACAACTTCATAGTAACTTTAGGGTTCCTTGAACTAAATTCTGAAACATTTTAGCTAATAGTATTTATTTTTAATCACGGTGCTGAGCTGACGCACGACAATGCTTAGGCTAAAAATAAGTTTTTTTGTCGTTTAGGGAAGTGCTAGGTCTCTCATTATTTAGATAAGCGCGATTTAGGTGACGTAATTTGGAAGACGTTTCCAAAATCCATCACATGTAATGTTTGACTGGGAAAAAAACAGTAGAATTGTGAAACTCCTTTTTTCAAATTATGGAGTCTATTAAACTGGATATTGATAAAATATTTCTCTAGCATCATTAAATTCATTAATCATCGATTTAGCCATAAGACGTCCACTGTTGAACTTAGGCCTCCACAACCTCATTGACAAATTATTGACCAATTGGTTTGTAAAAAACTACAGCAGCATTTAAAATTTACATATATTACATCACACATTAAATATTTACAGAACACTATACTCTCAAACTCACTCGCACTTGCCACGCTTTTACTTTTAAATCTCTTGTCTTGTCTATGATCGTTATCGGTCCATCGGTGTTGCCAGAAACACTTTCGGTGCCATTATTATTGAAACTCTACACCATGTTTGTCAACTGTTTATATTATGAATTAGCCGAATTCCACAGATTGTCGTTGAAGAGGTTTTTTGCTTTCTTTAATGCTTTTGTAGATGCGATTATGATACTTTTAAGTAGATTCTAAGCTCGAAGTAGGTAGCTCCTTTTTTTTAGGGCTTTTGGTATAAGGTGTTCGTTCTTTTGGCCAACAAGTAAGTGTGCCCTAATTTTCTTATCTAATACTACACTCTTTCCAAATATAATTCAACAGCGTAAAGTTAATTCATAAAAGTTTAGAATACCGTTTGAACAAAAAGTGCAGGGACAAAAATATTCTCGTTTGAATTATGTAATTTTAGTATGAACCCCGACTTTATTATTATAATATGAATCTCTGCGGAATATTATACAAAAAGGTTTTAAAGTGCAAAAAATCTCACAAAATTCGCCTTAAAAAACCTAATTACTCAGGTGAACGCTTTAAAAAAAAAAATCAAGACCTGATTCTTCCACATCTGGATTTGCTTGAGCTCATCTAAATAGAATCACGAGCTGATTCGATCGAGATAATAAAAAATAATTACCAAAAACGGGTCATTATTTTAAGTTTCCGTTACGCGACGCTCGTAGTTATACAAAAAACGTGGCGTAATGAATTTTAGTGACATATTTTTAATATCTAGAACGAATCAGCTCGTCAAGAATCTGGATAATCGGGACTTTTTAAAGGTTTAGGTAGGTAAGTAGTTATTTTTACATATTACGGTAAGTTTACGTACGTGTGTCAGCTTTACTGTTAGACAGCAATGGTTCTATCCTTTCAGCATTAGTTCAGAGTTTATAATCACACTTAAAGGATAATATCCTCCATGGCAACACCCGTTACTTCTCCCGCCAATATGTTGCCATAATGAATATTTTTAATGCCCAAATCATGTTACCCCGTCATGGGCAAATTAATGGGACCCCTAATTGCTGTGGAGGGTCGTATGGGGTTGTTGGAGTGTATGACCGGCCCTCGAATGGAGAGGTTGTGGGAATTGATACCTTGTTATATTTCATAAATGTGTTGCTAGTGGAAAAAATGTAAGGGGTAGGAATATAAACACTATATCGGCAAAAATTGGATTGTTTTATTGATGAATCATTACAATATAAATTTTCTGCGTTTTTGGTGACTGTAAAAAATTTGCCTACTAAACTGTATTAATAAAGTTAGCTCCACTTCTAAAATCTAGGATTAAGCAACTACCATGGGGTTAACTGGTTAAGTCCAGTAAATATTTAACAGTTCTTAACCTTTTGACCGCGTGTGAGTGGCCTAACAACAGGTACTGTGTTAAAAGGTACATTTTTAAATAGGTATTTGGTGTTTTGGTGTTATTAATATCTATTTTAGAATGTAAGTACTTAGTATAACATTTAGAAAAAGCAGGAAAAACTGATGTATTTTGAAACCGACATAGTCCTAACCATCGCAACCTCTTACAGTTAACAAAAAGAAGATTTCAGTTTTTTCTTATTTTAGCATTTTGCACATTTCAAAATTTTTATTATGCGGCAAAAAATAGGTACAGTTCTAACTGCTGAGAAAATACATTAAATAATAATATTTTTATCCACTCTAAACTCTCTTATGTCTGCAAATCTAAGCATATTCGTTTAGTGAGCGGTAATGGGCGGCGCGTGCGAGTAACCCTACTCGAGTACTCGCGCGAGTACTTAACTACTTAACAAGCGCTCTAGTACTTCAGCCCTTTTTGATCAATTATTTGTTTTTTCGCTGTCAAAGGTAACGTTTTGTGGGAATTTTCGTATTTTGGAGGGGGCTTTTGTTCTTTTGTCATGAATTAAAATACGGTAGGTAGCTTATAAGTACATTTGTTTATTGAAGTAGCTGTTGCCCGCGACTTAATTTGCTTGGTATTTTATTTCGGTAGTTTAGGCAAGAAAGCATTATGGAAGAGCAGGATCTTCTGTTACAAGTATGAAATACTGGAAGGTCCTACCTTTGTAACATTGTACCCTTAACGAAATAAACGATTTAAGATTTAGATTTAGATTTGATAATGAAGAGCCACCATTCCGTGTTTAAAGGTTATTAAACTAATATTTAAATTCTTTAGTCGAGTAAATCAGTTTGGCAGTTAGTAGAACCCAGAAATTCTTAATGTAATCAATAAATAAATCAATCATAGATAAGTACACAAAACATAATGCCTTCGTGGCATTATGTTTTAACATCATGCAATAAAAGTAAAATAAATAAATGTATCTATCTCCTCCTTAAACCCTTTTATCACATCCAATCATCCTTTCCAACCCAATCTCACTCGTATACTAAATAACCGAACATCGAGCTATAAAGCCGGTAACACACCGTCTCATTTTCGTGAATCGCGGTCCGCGATTATCCTCGTAAATTACGATCTTACCCCGCTGGAATTACTCGAATTACCCCCCTAACTGGCAACCTTAAGGGCTTTAACGCGAAAATGTGATTGGGTGGGTGTACACCGCACAGTGGACTAAAATTTGTGCGGAAAATTACGGCACTTGGTAGCAAGGCACGCACATACAACTCATGTGCCTCACTTTTTGAACAAATACATCTATAAAGAAATGTATATACAAATTGTCAGTAAAATCCAAAAAAAGTACACAACGAAAATAAAATGGATTATTCCGTAATCACGCACTTTTAGAACACAATTTTGGTTTTATTACGAACTCAAAACCATCGACTTTAAGTACCTACACATAATTTTTTAGTTAAAATTATTGATATTTATTAGTATTAATGGAAAAATATACCAGCGAAGGTTTTTTCACGATATGTGTCAAAGACGTAAAAAGCCATATTTGTTTTCCTTTTTTGTATTACACTGACGATTGGTATTTTTTTTTTATGTTGGCACAACAAAGTGGCTCCACTCCACCTGATCGTAAGTGAAAAGTAGAGCCCAAATCGCGGCGGCAACGAACAGGAGACAATCAGTAACCTGTTAGTTGCCACCGCCTTGCTGGCCCGCTAGATGCTTCACTAGTATACACTTTTTTATCATTGGATCACAATTATATTTAGGTAATTTACTAGTTTTTATCCTGATATCAGGGTAAGTAGGTACTTACCCTGATATTCATATATATATATAACTGATATCTACCAGATACTTTTTATAACTACAGGTATACATAATAGCAGGAACCTCCAGCTTCGTAGGCAGGGCTACAGAGACTGACATTTTTGTATAGAGGATTATGTAACGCTATGATTTAAGGTGCATTCAGACCAAACGAGCATTCGCTATTCTATCCCCCCACACTCTACGAAATTCGATCGTTACACAAAACGTGATTGGTTGATTTCGTAGAGCGGGGAATAGAACAGCGAATGCTCTTTCGGTCTGAATACACCTTTTAGGCGAATGTCTAATAAACGTAGCAGATACAAAGTGCTACGATGTCCTACGAGCTACGTGCTACATGTAGTATATTTTTTAATTGTATACCGTCGTTCGTCAGTAGAAATCAATAAAATGTAAACAAATATTGCTGAATTTCAATAGTATTTGACGTCTTTGACGTATATCATGGAATACGTCCGCAGAAGTGTTTTACGTTAATACTAATAAATATCAATAATTTCAATTTCTTCTTCTTTCATTTCTTCATTTAAAGTATTAAATGTGTGTGAACTTCAGGTTTAAGGTTTTAAATTGGTGATAAAACCAATTGTGCTCTGAAAGTGCGTGGTTGTCATAGATATATGAAGTGGTTGTACATATTAATATGGTCAGACAACGGGAATATCAAGTATTTATGTTTTGACCACCTTGTACCTTACAATAAAAATCCAGATTGATTAAGCAATTAACTACACTAAGCAACGAATACTCTTGCTCACTAATAATAAAAACCTCTATTCCAATTTAAATTTTTAATAATCCACACTTTCCCGCCGTAATAAAGAACAGAAATAAATTCCGCACCAAACCTCGACGCGACAGTGAAAGTTAATTTGAAAATGGAATAAACACGCTCCGGCCAATGGGGTGAGGCGTCTTCCCGCCGGCGACCAATCGGTGCACGGGGATTTTCGCGCGCTGAATTTTTATTAGCACAGATAATAACGCCATTCTGTGACAGGTTCCCTTTTTCGTTTTTACGCCATTGCTTGGTGTTGCCAGATGGGAGGCGACGTAAATGGGGTATTAGGCTGATACGTGAGCGATTTTGGGGATTTGCTTTTCGATTTTCTCAGTTGATACGTTTGTGTTATTTTGTTATGGAGAAAATTTGGGGGTTTGTTATGTAATTTAGGAGGTATGTTACTTGGAGGTAGGTATACGAGTATATTTATACCTAAGTTATAATATTTGTTTAGTCAATGTTTCGTCAATTATCAGCCTGCGTAGCCTAGTTGGTAGTAACCCTGCCTACGAAGCTGGAGTTTCCGGGTTCGAATGCCGGTGTTTATGTATCTATATGACTATCTATTATATATATCGTCGCCTGGTACCCACATCACAAGCCTTAATTGAGCTTACCGTGGAACTAGGTCGATTTGTGTAAGATGTCCCAAGATATTTATATTTATTTATTTAATGACTTATTGAACTATAATTTTTAAAAAATAATATACCTACATAGAGTTCCTAACGAGCACTCAATGTACTTCTAGCTCATTGAAAGAATTTAGGTGAGCTTATCTACCCAGTAGGTAGGCTTATAGATTGATAGTTTGGATCCGTTTTTATCATTTAACGACGTAGCTTTCACGTTTTAATTAGTAAACTGCAAAAGTGACGCATAATAAACAATTAACGTCAAACCACCATAAGCCTTCTGGTGAGTATTTTACGCTATACCTACTTACTTATGAATATTATCGTTGAAAAATTATAAACGGATAATTTTTTAAACAAAATACATAATATTTCGATTCACTTAACAAGCTTAGAACATTGTTATTCACCATATTATCGAAAACGAAAAACGTTAAAAAAAAAATTGCATTGAAGGAAAACCTATAATTTAACAAAAACCTTTCATTGAAAACTGTAAACATAAATTTCCCACCAATGCGAAACCTAAACGCCGCGAGTTATTTAAAAAGTTACACCATTTCGTCTATGGGCAGCCCGCGGCTGACGCAGCTAATTATTTCCCGCCCTTTTTTCCGTTTCCTGCGATTGCTTACAACTTAGCTGGCTGTGTTACTATGAAATTGTTTTTTTTTTCTGACAGGAGGCAAAAAGGAGTAGACTCGCTAAAGGGTTACTTGATGGTCAGCGGTTACTGACAGTTATGGATAACTGCGAGATCAGCAGACCTGGCCAGGCCTGCTACCGCGAACATCGAAGTTCGCAAATTTCGGGGATTTTTCTCTGTCATTCTAATGACGCCTTCGTTGGAGTGACAGAGACAAATCCCCGCAATTTGCGAACTTCGATGTTTGCGGTAGCAGGCCAGGATGCCATTCTGCCATCGTATACGATAAGTGACGTGATCATAGTAATTTGTAGAAATGCTCACGTGACTTTTCGTTCATTTATGGGCATTTTCACTTCTTGGGTTACCCAATTAGCGCGAAGTTAAAAAACCTTAATTTCAGCCAGCTTCGTAACGACAATTAAGCACTGAATTTAGATAATATCTCGGTTTTGGTGTTCATTTTACAAACTATAAGCCATATTATAATAGTAAAACGCCGATCGAGTCTAACCTCCTAAAGATATTGTACTTAAGTGTCGTTACGAAGCTGACGAAAATTAAGGTTTTTTTAAATTCGCGCAAATTGGGTAACTCAAAAAGTAAAATGTTTTTTCTTAATTTTTTCTATAGACAAAAGTTGTTGGACAGAGTATACATTATAATTAGTATAGCTAATTTTAGTAACAAAATTGACTCGACGCTTACCATTTTTGTTTTGATATAGGCCTTAAAATGTACCATTTTCTTGCCATCGACCCATCAATGGTATTATTGACTTGTCACTCGATTTGGTGCTCAGTTGGATGCTGACTTTCCTTGTCAAAGGTAATAAAAACAAAGATTTAATTTTTAAGCTCTATAGTCTGTCAAACCAACTTTGGCAGTAACAACAGTAGCTACACTACAAATCGCAATACTTATGCCCTAGACAATTGCAATTTGGTACTCGTACTGATATACATTTTAATCACGCCGACAAAGTAGTAGTACAATAAAATACAGAATTTAAAAAAAAAAACGTTTTTGAATAACTACGGAACCCTACACTGAGCATGGCCCGACATTTTTTTTCACAAGATCGTGTCAAATTATAAAATTTTACAAAATTCAGGTTTTTTAACACATTCATTTTCAAAACTGTACAATTTATATACATAGATATTTGTATTACTATAGGTACCTTTTAATGGTAGGTAACTGTAAAGATTCTGAAGTTATATAAAAGCATTAGAAGGGTTGTATCTTTG
Organism: Thaumatotibia leucotreta; assembly: GCA_025490895.1. NCBI lineage: Eukaryota > Metazoa > Arthropoda > Insecta > Lepidoptera > Tortricidae > Thaumatotibia > Thaumatotibia leucotreta. The sequence continues at coordinate 31,361 of JALPQI010014697.1, forward strand.
TATAACCGTCATAAACATAAGTATAAGCTGGTGTATAACGTTAAGTGTATAAGTTGTAATTAGTCAGTCTCTTACTCAACTTATTTATGTAGAGTCGCCTTTAAGATATCTTGTCTGTAGCGCGCTTTATGAGATTTGATACTTTCATTAATTATGCTACGTTTTTTGTAAACATGGTTTTTCATGGATCATTACGTTAACTATATTTGACTGTTAGTCACATCTACAAAACTTAATTTCTAGATGTTATTATTACAGCTTTTTCACTTTTAAGGACACCCAATTAGTGTGAAAAAAGCTTAATCGTGGTCAGGTTTGTAACGACAATTAAGCACTAATGAAACACCTAATATCAATAAAAACCCAGTTTAGGTGTTAATTTTATAAACTTTAAGCGATATTATAATATAAAAACGACGATCAAGTTTAAATTCCAAACGATATCATACTTAACTGTCGTTACGAACATGACTGAGCAGCATGAAAAGAGAGTAAACGTTCTTTATGCGGTCAGCTCTTGATAACGGCTGTAGCCGTGCCAAGTGCCAATGAGTTGCCGACGCGTTATTAACGCGGACTTATTTATTATCCGGTTCACTCGCACCAATTTGCGAGTACGAGCGATAGCCGTACCATTAGTTGAAAAGTATGTGTTACATTAGGTTAACTCTCCTCCAATATTTCAGTGGATAGAATGCTTTACGTATCGAGAAAAACCTAACGTAACCGTCGCTTGCAAAATCAGGGTACGGCTACGGTAGCCGTACCATTAGCTTCCGCGGCGTTATTAACGTGAATTTCCTTTCTACTCGGCTAGCTCGCGCCAATACGCAAGTGGATGAATGTATGAGCGTTTCAACCGCCTAAATTTGGTAGCATCATTTTTGCCGAAGTTTCTAAACGTCTCAATGTTATACTTCGTCATATGTGGGCATTTTCAAACTTCGATGTCAGCTTTATAACGACAATTAAGCATGAAATATTTACGTAAATCCACTTTATTTTCCACCAAAATTAGGCGGTTGAAACGCTCAGATATTCACCCAAGTACGAGCGGGATAGAAAGTAAACGCGCGGTATTAACGCTATGGTAGCTCATGGCAAGCACACTGGTTTTAAAGTATCTTAACGCGCACGGTGGCGTATACAAGTTTATTCATGCTCTTTAGAAGAATATCTCAAAGGTGTAGCTAAGTTACAATATACAGTACAATCGCGTACTCAAGTCTTAGCTTAAAAATATCTAATCATTAAATATATTTGTTAACCTGTTACTACAGAGTCGCGTTTTATACTGTTTGCGAGAGGCAAATAGCGAAATTGTAAAATGTAACTTTAGAAACCGTGACCCTGGCCCCGGTGGGAACCTGTAATTGGCTGTTTGTTACTTAATTTTTATCACTACTCTGTATTGTAAGCTGTAGGTTCTCAGAACAATAAATAATAACAATGATATGAAAAATCCACATTTACATGCATAGTTAATTATTGATAACAAATATTGAAAAAAAAAAAAAGAAAAAACGTTTATTCCAGACACAGTACAAACAAAACAAAACAGTAAACACGAAATTTTGTCTCGAAATGGCCAAAACTCAGCATTTTGCCAGCAGAGCCAGCGCTGGTCTTCCGTTTTGGCCATTTGAGCTTGTCACTTACAACAAAAAAAAAATACCAATAAATGTATACACAAATTACAAATTTATACACAAGAACTTAAAAATAAATAAAACATAAAACTAAAACATAAGACAAGCGGCTGAGCTTGTAACGCCCGACTACACCACCAGTGTGTACAGGGCCCTGACAACCAAACGACACGGCGAATGCACGGCGACGAAACAAAACGCCACATGGGCACGCCATATTGTTTGGTCACAGTGACAGTGTGTCAGTAATCAGTATTACATAATATGGAATTGGGTCAAGGACTTATTATATTATTATAACACGACAAATTAAAACAAAGATACACACTCAAAACTCTTAAAACTATACAAAGAACAGATCAGTACAAATTAACAAGGAAAATGACAATAGTTAGTATGCAAGGTATGCACTGACAAACCTAATTCTAAAAACACTAAAAAGTGAAACTTCAAACCTGCCATGACGCTTATGGGACATAAAAAACAGGTATGTTATATATCATATTTTTTATGTTTTAAAAGCAGCTGGTGTCATGCCTCAGGTTTTCCTGTGCCTTTTGGTGTTCGTACAAAAACTTTATTATATTGGATATTCATAAATATAATTAAACGGTTATAATCATGTTTATTTAGTCGCTAACGACATTTCTCGGGGAGCCTAGGTTCGCATTCTCTTAAGGCATTGGCATACACTAAACAAGCGAATGCTCATTCTATCCCCAATCTACGAAATCCGTTCGTTACACAAAACTGTATTCGTACGAATTCGTTGATTGCATCGTGCAAAAGACCATCTTTCTCAACATTATTTTATTATTAAGTTCGCGTTTTAACTATACTTCTATGTGTAATAATTATTAATCCTTCATTCGACAACGTCCAAAATACCTACTGAACATGATCTTTGACCCACTTTTTGTATTTTTTTCCGAACCAGAATTATTAACACTATTGAGTGCCAGCGAGGCTTGAACACACAAGCATTCCTTACTTTTGTCGAATTAAGGGTTGTTGTTGTATTCTGGCCATTTTTTCCGCAACTACTGCATATTTTGCGTGATCCCAATACTGGCTCAGTACTTGTTGAGGACTTCACATACACCCTTGAATTTATTTGCAGATGTACCTACGCAGGTTTCCTCGCGATGTTTTCCTTCACCAAAAAGCACTTGTGAATATAAAATTATATTTCGTAGGTACATGAGTTTTGTAAGACTCGTTGGTACGAGTAGGGGATTGATCCACGACCGCTGCGTAGCTTATATTATAAATTAAGGGTTAAATAAATAAATAATACTTGAGTGTGCGCCTGTACCAGGCCCACTAAGACGCCGCCCGCAAATTTGGGCGCGTTGCCTAACATTTAAATGTTGAATCATACCGTGCACGACTGTACTAATGAGGATATCCCCACAATTTATATAAGAATAAAGTAAATTTATATTTCTCAAACCTGCAATAAAATATTGTCGTGCCTCGGCCATGAAGTGATGGGTTGCCGGCCGAATTCTATCCTCTATAAATATTACTACTACTAATTTAAAGGACTTGGGTTAATCAGGTACATGACTGACGTTTCGAAAGCGATCCTGCGACCTATAATATACAGGGTGGAACGGAACGACGACAATCCTTTCCGCTATCGACCGAGTATAGTAACCATTAGTTCTTTCAGTATGGGGTAAGACCAACATTGAAAACGTACATGGAAAATTGACTTTTCCTTACTATTGAACTCTAACTAATCTAATCACTCACTTTGTATGCGGAGTTAATTTTTTTTTAAATATTTCGATGTTGGAGTTTTCGACTATACTGAAAGTTCATCGTAATGGTTGGTAGACTAGGTAGTCATCATCATCATTTCACAAGACGTCCACTGCTCAGCTGAATATATGCCTCCACATACACCACCACCACATGCACCGATGACTTTGCATTATATATCTGGCCAAAACGGAAGACTTGCGCAGGCTCTGCTGGCAAAATGCTAAGAATTGGCCATTTCGGGACAAAATTTCGTGTTTATTGTTTTGTTTTGTTTATACTGTGTTATTGTTTTTCTTTCTTCTTCTTTCTTCTATCTAAGGTCCTGAGGATAAAAGAAGCATGAAATGTTATATCGTTTTTTTTTGTATTTCGGATGCCTGACTAAATGTAAAAAAGTATTTGTTAATGAAACTATCGCAAAAAATGCACTTTTAAGTTTTTTTTACATATGCTAGGTAATTAAAGATTGTTTTGGTCAATTTCATGTCTATCAAGTAAGTGTGACAAAAAGTAACAAAATCGTTTTCTAAGATGCGTTTATCATTGCGTAACGGTTAAAAAACGATTTTAAAGGAAATTCTATTTTCTCTTAAAATAGACGGAATTTGGCAAACTTAATACGACATTTTTTACTTCAAAATTGATCAGAAATCTGCTGTTAAATTTTTTCCCTGTCCTCGTGGGCACATTCTATATTGATCACATACACTATAACAGCAATAAAATCAGAGATTTAAGACGTGTCCACACGATGTGTTTCATGAAGTCAAATTGTGATTGTGCAGATCTGCTCCCAAGAATACGAAATATATTGGCCACAACATCTATCGCAGATGATTGTTGCAGCGTCTAGAAGAAATAATATTATCCTACGTCACAGGTTGACCGCAACGTGCAACGTTTTCGATGTTACACGAAGTTACGAAAGTACACCAAAGGTTAGGACGTATCCACACTATGACACCTCGCATCCCGCTCCTAAAAGCTGTAGTATATTTAAGTAATTATGAACGGGATCTCGCGTTCATCTCGATTAGACGCCGCGGATCTGACGACGGATTCGGCGCGGCTTTGGAAGCTTGTCGTGTAGACACGGTTTTATTTGGTAGGTAAAGATTCAACTATTGTTTTATTTTAGTTATCAAATATTTGAGAGTTTCTTAAGAAATAACTTGACTTTGACTACTGATTCATGAAGTCAAATTGTGATTGTGCAGATCTGCTCCCAAGAATACGAAATATATTGGCCACAGCATCTATCGCAGATTGTTGCAGCGTCTAGAAGAAATAATATTGACCGAAACGTGCAACGTTTTAGATGGCTATATAGCCCTAAGTACACGAAAGGTTAAGACGTATCCACTCTATGGCACCTCGCATCTCGCTCCTAAAAGCTGTAGTATATTTAAGTAATTATGAACGGGATCTCGCGTTCATCTCGATTAGACGCCGCGGATCTGACGACGGATTCGGCGCGGCTTTGGAAGCTGGTCTTATAGACACGATTTTATTTGGTAAATAAAGATTTGAATATTACATTTTTTTTAGGTGATAAAAATCTGAGCATTCCCTAAAAAATTTCGCTAACAATTGTTTTAAAATTTTTGGGCTGTTTCACTTAAATTTTTACGATTTAAATATTAGGATAACACAACAAGTTTTTCAAATTATTAGAGAGTAAATATTTTGTGGCCGCGTGGTGACGGCAGTAAAAATACATTTGTCACCACCCCATCTCCTAGGGTGTCGTAAGAGTCGACTAAGGGATTGAAGTGTCACTGACCATTATTTGATAAAAGATGGCAGCAGCGTCATCATAGTGGACATTACTGCGATCGCCAATCCGCTTGCTCAGCGTGGCGATTATGGGCATTTACCTCCTATAATGCGTCTATACGCATAGTTAATAGGAGAGGCCTATGTCCAGCAGTGGACTATCATAGGCTGGTGATGTGATGTGATGTGAAATATTTTGAATGGCGTATCAAGATGGTAATTTTCATGAATATAATGTAGATTTTGGGACATTATCTCATTAGCGCGAACCTATCGCAATCGTAACTAAACTACCTAACTTAAAAACAGCAAAAAGGTGGCATAAAACTACGCCCGTCTTATAATATAAATAGTAATATACGACAATGAAATTATCTTGTTATCATGACGAATGCCTTGGCATTTCTGGCTAAACTGATAAATAATGTTTTAAAAGAAATGAAATTGATAGAATTTCAAGAAATTTAATTGCGTCGTATTTTTCGGTTCTCCTAATTAAATTCATAAGCTGGGATGATCACTTGGTACTTATTATGTCCAGAAAATCCATTTTTTTCTAGGTACTTGAATCGCAATTATTGATTAGATTTTTTTTGACTTTAAAAACGAAGAAACCTGCCGAATTTCAAGTACTTAGGTTAACAAAAAACACGTAGTTAAATGCTAGATAATGTATAAGAATTCTTTGGTTAAACAAGTGAATTTAAACCAGTTCTAAAGGTTCCTAACCCTTCAACAAGACGGCAACTTTAAAGTCGGACCCTCGGCGACGTAATTCTTA
>JALPQI010014698.1:0-22916 GCA_025490895.1 Thaumatotibia leucotreta
GTCTTTGTATATAAAGACTGGCTTATTACTGCTAGTATGGCGTGATGCTGGCATAGGAGCTAGGTTTTGGGTAAACTTACGCAGGCGCGCGATATAATCAGTCACGTCAATGGTATCATCTGTCGTGTGGGCGTGTATCAACTCTCCTGGCAATCTCAAAGGCTCTCCGTAAACGAGCTCTGCAGTCGAAGCGTTGAGATCGTTCTTATACGCGCTACGTATCCCGAGTAGGACCAAGGGCAATGTATCCACCCAGTTACTGGTAGCGTGACAGGTGATAGCAGCTTTCAGCTGTCGATGGAAACGCTCCACGAGGCCATTGCAGGCTGGGTGGTAAGCCGTTGTACGACGATGCTGGAAGCCAACTAGTTCGGATAGGTGCTTGAACAGGCTGCTCTCAAACTGTCTTCCACGATCAGTTACGATGTCAGTGGGGCTACCGAAGCGTGAAATCCACCCATGTAGAAGTCCTCTGGCTACTGCTTCTGCCGTAATCTCCTGTAATGGTACTACCTCAGGCCAACGAGTATAGCGATCGACGGCGGTGAGGCAGTACTTGAATCCCTGAGAGATTGGCAGTGGGCCAATGAGGTCTATGTGAACATACATGAACCGTGCCCTTGGAAGTCTGTAAGTTCCCAGTGGCGCAGACACATGGCGGGTGACTTTGGCCTTCTGGCATGGTAAGCAGGTACGTGTCCATTGACGGCAATCCTTCTTGATACCTGGCCAAACGTACCGGTCTGTGACGAGCTTTATGGTGGCATTGGCACCAGGATGGCTAAGAGAGTGCAGGGTCTGGAAAACCTGTTTGCGGAACTCTTTAGTAACATAAGGTCTGAGTGTCTGGTCATTCTCGTCGCAATATAATTCAGCTTTGAGACCTGGCAACTTAAACTTCTTTAGATGGAGCGAAATGTCACTATGCAGGAGTTCTTGCAACTCTGGATCACTCACCTGTGCATCTGCAAGCTTCTCCAAGTTGATTGGCTGTGTAACCTCTTCAATGCGTGACAGGGTATCTGCCACCACATTGTCTCTCCCAGAGATATGCCTTATGTCGGTGGTAAACTGAGCTATAAAATCCAAATGCCTGAACTGCCTCGGTGAACAGCTATCCTTGCGTGAGTTGAAGGCAAAGCAGATGGGCTTGTGGTCCGTGTAAATCGTAAAATCTCTGGCTTCGACCATGTGCCTAAAGTATTTAATAGCTTCGTATATAGCCAGTAGTTCACGATCGTACGGTGAGTACTTACGTTGTGCAGGACTCAACTTCCTGGAAAAGAAAGCCAACGGCTGCCATTGCCCATCGATGTACTGTTGTAATGCTGCACCCATGGCTGTATCAGAAGCGTCTGTCACTATGGCGAGCTTAGCCTGACTATGAGGATGCGCTAGCAACGCGGCCTGGCATAAGCTATCCTTACAACGTGTAAAAGCCTCGTGTTCATCAGCATTAAAGTGGATAGGATGGGATCCTTTGACTGATCCTGTCAAAAGTGCATTCAGTGGAGCTTGGAACGTTGCTGCATCAGGGATAAATCTGCGGTAAAAATTTACCATCCCGAGGAATCTACGCAGTTCTCTCACGTTCTTAGGGATTGGGAAGTCTTTAATGGCAGAGACCTTGGATGGAAGTGGCTTCGTGCCTTCGGCAGATATGGAGTAACCTAAAAATGTTACCTCTGGTACGCCAAAAACGCATTTGGAGATATTGATCACCATCCCGTACTTTTCGAATCTGGAAAACAGCTCTCGTAAGTGTTCCTTGTGGGTTGCCTCATCCTTTGAATATACCAGGAAGTCATCCAAGTAGGCGTAACAAAAATCCAGTCCTCTTACCATCTCATCCACGAACCGTTGAAAGGTCTGGCCAGCATTCCTCAGACCAAAAGTCATGTACGGGAACTCGTAAAGACCGAACGGCGTGGTTATCGAAGTCTTCTGGATGTCTTCTGGATTCACGGGGATCTGGTGGTACGCTTTCTCAAGGTCGATAGTGGAGAAAACCTGGCAACCAGAAATACAGTGAGCAAAATCGTGTATGTGACGGATGGGATATTTATCCGGAATGGTCCTCGCATTGAGCATTCGGTAGTCACCGCATGGTCGCCAGCCGTTGTTCTTCTTAGGGACTAGGTGTAAGGGAGACGACCAAGGTGATTCTGAAGGTCTAGCCGTTCCGTTCTGCAGCATTGCGGAAAATTCGTCCTTAGCTATTTTTAATTTATCCGGGGCCAACCGTCGCGGAGAGCAAGACACAGGAGGCCCTGGAGTAGTTCTGATGAAATGGAGAACGTTGTGCTTCGGAGCCCGATGAACGCCAAATGGGCGAGTAATGTCGGGGTATTCAAGTAGTATGCGGTGATATTCTGACTCACCTGACATTACTTTAACCGAAGAAATTTCGTCCGACGAACACGCAGGCGAAGCCACGGCACATAAGCTAGTTGTCTTGTCAATCAGCTGGTGGTTTCTGCAGTCAACCATGAGGTTGTAATATGACAAGAAATCCACGCCGATAATTGGCTTCGTAACGTCCGCTACAATAAATCTCCAAGCAAAGTCGCGGCGTAAGCCTAGGTTCAACACTAACGGCCTTATTCATAAAAATTCCTTGTTGAAGGTTTGAGGGGCCCAATAGTTATCGAGCCGATAAGTCTTGTTGAACGGTTTATAAGAAGTGTTATTCATAAACGCTCAATATCTCTCCGATAACTGTTGAGCCGCTGTTGAACGGATTAGACGCGTTATGTTGGCGCCTTGACAAAATCATAGACAAAAATGTGGTCTCACCGCAAATTAAAAAAAAAGTTTGACAGCTGTCTGGCGGGAATTCGCAAATATTTCCTAATTCCTTGTTACTTACTTTTATCTCAAATAATTATATTATCATCATCTTGAACCTGAAATTATTAGGTACTTACTACGTATTCTTTTACCTAGGTAACTAATCAAAACAGTTAGCTTTATGATTAGGTACTTGCGATGACGCTCAGATAACGAAACATAATTGTATGGCTAGTTAGTACCTAGGTATGGGCAGTTAGTAGTACGGGTAAGTAATAAATAAATATTTACTTCCTTGCGACCCCAACACCTAATTGCAGTTAGAACCTGAAGTTCTGGTGTGAGGCCAGCTCCTCTGCGATCTTTCTTCAGGTCTTCTTTCACCAACTCTACTATATACAAAACAGTCGCCTTATTAAAGCGGTATCGCCGCCTAAATTCAACATCGGGCAGATCCTCAATGGGATCGGATCTGCCCTTATGTTATATATTTTTGGACGCCGCGGCGGATTACACAAATTATTTATGGCATCAATAGCGTTTAAGGCCTGCATGATGGAGTCTCACTGTGTATTGACGTTGAAGGTGAAATGGTTGAAAAACTATCAACAAAATGTTAAATTAAAAAAGTTGGAGATTAGTTTTCCCACCATTTCTGATTCGTGTAATGTTGCATGTAGAGAAAATCGAAACTGCGTAACTACTTACAATAAATCATCGGATATTTATTTTAAATACCTATCTAAATATAATTAAGTATCTCTGGATACATATTTAATAAAAATCAGATGAATAGACGATATAAAAAACTATACACCAAATCAGACTTTCATACCTTTATCTTTTCTCTTCTGCCTACTTTAAACGCATGGTTATGCACCTGTCAAAAATCAGCTGATCAAAATTTTGGCAGCCATCTTGTTAAATAAGAAGTTATAAGACCGTTATAGAAGGGTCCTCGGCTCTATAACTTTCGGGGGATTTGTAGTAGGTTTGAGCGGCTGAATAGCGCTATTGAACGTTTATGAATAACGTTTTTAGCCATCCGGTCAACAACGACCCATCAGCGGGCGCGTAACTTTTTATGAATAAGGCCGTAAGTGTATGTAGCCGTAAGTAATGATTGGTGAGCCGTTCGCTGCGGATAACTGGTAGCTAGTTGGTTGTCGCTTATTTCTTAAGGATGACCTTGGGAAGACACAGACGTCGCTGCCAGTGTCCACGAGAAACTGTGTCTTCGTTGATTGGTCCGTGACAAACAAGCGACCAGTGTTAGGACTAGGGCAATCGGCGGTCGCCATTATCGAGTGCCCCTGTCGTTTCCCGCTTGATAATCACAGGGCTTCGCGCACTTCGTTGCTTTCTCGCCGAATTTTGCATGGTACCAGCACTCAGGATATTTTCTATAGCTGGACTGTGATCTCTGCGAACTGGCACGATTGCGGGGCCTGACGGATGCACGGGATCTTGATCGTGCGGGCCTGTCACCATTAAGCTGACCCTTTAGCGCTTGCATATCTCTCATCAACTCGCTAATTTGTCGCATGAGTGTAGCCATTTGAGAATCAGGCACTGATGCTGCAGAGACTTGAGGAGTTGCTATGTCGTGAACACGGTCAGCTAGCTCGGCGAGTTCTTCAATCGGATCGTTAGGTTTTGATGCGATAACGAACTGCAAGTTGTTCGGCAGGCGACTTGTCCAAATTGATAAAAGAAATTCGTCGGGTATATTAGGCCCAGCCAAGTTACGCAGATGACGGAGAAATTGCGAAGGTTTTCTGTCACCCAACTCTTCCTGACTTAGCAACTGCTTTACCTTCTTTTGCCGAGAGACCGAAAGTCGCTTAATAAGCTCTTCTTTAATTTTGGCATATTTGTCGGTAGCTGGGGGGTTAACAATTATGTCCTCCACTTCGGCAGCATATTGGGCGTCAAGTTGCGCTACGATATAATTATATTTGGTAGCATCAGCGGTAATGTTGGAGACATTAAACTGGCTCTCCATCTGGGCGAACCATACCGCAGGCTTCTCCGGCCAAAATACGGGCGCCTTCACACCGATGCGATAAATTTCAGTAGCTATACCGCCATCTTGTGCGCCGTCTCTTTTTCTGACTGTACCGGGACGGGGCGTAATGTTCCCATTCTCACTATCGCTCATCTTCGATGTTTCAAGGGGTCACCAGTGTAGAATGTAAAAAGGGTGCAGATGGAATAATGTACCTGGATGCTGGGTAACGTAACAGGTGCCGGAGTAAAATCACCATCGGCTATGTTGTACACCATGTATTTATATATCCAGTTACACAAGGGAATTTAGCACTATTTACATAAAACGTTATAGAAGGAGTAGGAGCGAAAGACAGAAAATAATTATTAACATTAAACGAATTAAATACAAATTTTCAATGATGACAAGACGTTAGTCAAACAAAATTATCTAGCGCATGCGTCTTGCGACGGTATGTGTCAGTTGCAGGCGAGCGCTGGGAAAAGCATCGCTGCAGCGCTGCATGCACGGCGGGCCGACCGTTAGACTGATCCCGCTTTAAGCGCTGCATGCAGCGGAACATAGGGCCATGCAGTTAAATATATACTAATAAAATCGGTCGCTCCGTCCGCGAGTAATTTATAATTAATTGTTTTTGTTAGAAATAATTACGGAAAATTTGAATAAATTACAATTTAAATTAGGTTAGGTAGATTCCGACCCCACAATATTCTTAGTAAAAACTTGCAAAACACGTGTGGCAGGGCGGCAGGCGGTGCTTCAAATGATAAGGATACTTACTTTCCCATTGTTATAATTCTTTCTCAGAACTAAATAGCACTCAGTTGTTTTGTTTAATTTCGAAGTACCTAGTCGGTTCTTTAGACATTGTATTTATACAATAGGTATATTTATGTGCGCATAGCTGTTTTAAATATTCTTATTCTTTTAACATTGAATTTGACGTATTATTTTTGTAGTATCAAATGAAAACCAAAAATGAAAGTTACCAGTATTTTGTCACTCTTTTAAGGTATGTTTTGTTTCTTGATTTGTCAAAAAAGTAGGTACTGTCTAAAAAATATAGTAATTTTAACACTTAAAAAAGGTGCAAGAAAAAAGGTGTTTTCAGGGTAAGTAATATTGAGGAAGAAAATAATAACAATCGGTTGTAGGTATAGAACTCGGCTGCAAAACTGCGTTCCCACATTATGAATGAATTCATTCATAAAGTGAAAACGCACTTATACAGCCGTTAGTACATACATTTTTAAAACGATATTTTGAAGTAAACCCACACAAATAGACCAGATGGATGTTTACGTTTTACATAATTCATAACCTCCGTACCTATAATAAAACTGTCTCTCGCCCTCTTTTAATAAAATTTTATGTGTCCATACTTGCACTTATTTCTTACACGCTTGTAAGTGAACTGACTTGATTATCACAGGGGCAGGTAAAAAAGGATGACGGTTATCCGGCTCGTAGAAGGGATAACTTTCATTTTTCATCGTGTTGTTTTAACTGATTACGAATCTCAATCCTTTTTTAAGATTATTACAAGGTTATAACTACTACAAGGTTTTAGGTACTTACACGAAAAATTAAATACTGAAATATTCTTGTTTTGAATAAAAAATCAGTGTGATTCGTCTTTATTTGTAGTATAACATTTTATAATAATTATAGTCTCTGGAAATTGTTACCATTGTATAACAGAATTTATGGCTACTAGGTAAAGGTATCCTATTGCAATAGGACTAATTATTAACTTAGTGGTAACTACTGAGAATTCTAATTCCCATCTCTTACCACTAAACTAATTGGTGGTAACTACTGGGAATTCATTTTCCCAGTAGTTACCACCAATTAGTTTAGTGGTAACAGTTGGGAATTTTAATTCCCAGTTGTTCCCAGTGGTAACAGGTGGGAAAAAAATTCCCAGTTGTTACCACTGATGTCAAGTTGGTGGTAACAGGTGGGAATAACCCATAAAAATAATTCGGCGAAACGATTATTATGCCATTCAACAATATGCCAAATGTTTCGGCCAAAACATTTTCTGCACAATGAACATAATGCGAAGAGACGGGCACCCATTTTAGCCTATATAATGTCCCACTGCTGGGCACAGGCCTCCTCTCATATATGAGAGGGATTGGGCTATAGTCCCCATGCTGGCCCTAAGCGGGTTGGGAACTTCACATACACCTTTGAATTTCTTCGCGGATGTACTTATGCAGGTTTCCTCACTATGTTTTCCTTCACCGAAAGCTAATGGTAAATATCATCTGATATTCCGTACATAAGTTTCGGAAAAACTCATTGGTACGAGCCAGGATTTGAACCCACGACCTCCGGATTGATAGTCAAACGTCTAAACTACTGAGCCACCACCGCTTCGTGTGCTTAATAAAGGACGTAAATTCAAGTGTTATCAAAAAAGGACTACTTAAGCAATAAATTACACGTTATATTGGGGGAAAGGTGTCCTAAAAATATCACCTAATATCACCATGGGGGATGGGGGGATCTAAAATAGGCCAAAATCGTATGACGTGATTAATGGACGAGCCCTAAGTCCCCCAGATCTGTCCCTAGCGGAAGGGTGCCCATAAGGCTGGCTACATGCCCAAAGATTCATCATTCATCCATAGAAGTCTATTTATTTGGTATTTTTGTATGTAGTGACTAGAAATACGCGAGTTTAATTTTTTTTAGGCCAAAATTACACCAGTAAAATTTTGCGTAAGTAGTAGAGATGCCATACTAAAAAACCGGCCAAGTGCGAGTCGGATTCGCGCGCGAAGGGTTCCGTACCATTATCAATTTATTATTAAAAAAATACAGTTAAATCAACCTACCTCAAAAACTATAGGAGATAATTTAATCAAACCAAAAATCGTTGATAGAGCTTATTAATGTGCATAACATATATTTTTTTTAGAATTTTATATCGCGTAGTTTAAAAAATAGAGGGGACACATTTTTCAGATTTTGAGAGCTGATATCTCGAAAACGATTTGCTTAAATAAAAATAAGATTTATAAACCTTCATATCATTTCAAAGACCTTTCTATTAATACCCCACACGCTTATACAGGGTGTTTTTTTTTCGACCGTTCAAATTCTACGTAGTGAATGTGTAGGTCATACTCACCAACTTTTACTATGGGGACAAAGTCGAAATCGCGAAATAGTTATTTGTTATACAAGGGTGCAAAGTTGTATTTTACCCGCGAGTTTGAAATTGAAACACGAGCAAGCGAAAGGATTCTATAGTTGAACCACGAGCAAAGCGAGTGGTTCTAAAATAGAATCCTGAGCGCAGCGAGTGTTGTAACATACGAGAAGTAAAATACATTTGCACCCGTGTGTAACAAAACTTTTCCCCTCACTATAGCGAGGAAAGTCAAAAAAGGTAATTATTTGTTCACATTACAATCATCATCGGGTTAGTGATAATAATTTTCCAAATGCATCATGTATTTAATGCAAGATTTTGTCGCAGTAAACTTAGCACGAAAAAGTAAACGCAGCACGATTTTTACACATTCCTGTAGGTAGTTGCAAACCAACGCCAATGCATTATTAAATCATTCTCATTCATTATTTTTACAAAATTATAACAGAACACCCTGAAAGTTGTTTAGTTTACTATTTTTATGCGTGTTCGAGTCGGTAAATAAAGATTATAACCTATAATATTCTTTGACAATGTTGACGTTGACATTTTCTGCGTTTTGTGATTGCATCTAGTCATCTTATCATCATTCACTAAAACAATTGTTACTTATGGAATTTTAGGATTTATATGTTAAAATCATCATATTATATAAAGGTTTGTATTTTACACTAAATTCTCAAACAAATGATTTAATTATCATTAATATGGAACAATTTCCATGAGCATTTTACGTTTTGTTATTCCAAAACCAAGGTCATTACTTTGCCACACAAGTGAATAATATGCGTTTTTACACGTTCGTATTAAAGGATAAACGAGCACTTTACGAGCTAGTGAGGGGAAAAAAAATCAGCTGTTTCATACAAATTGGCGGCATTACGCCGGCCGAAATGTATGAAACAGCTGATTTTTTTTTCGCGATTTCGACTTTGTCCCCATAGTAAAAGTTGGTCAGTATGACCTACACATTCACTACGTAGAATTTGAACGAGGTGAAAAAAAACACCCTGTATACAACCAAAAAAAAAATCTATCCCTCAGTTACATGTATGGAGGGCCCCCACCCCAATAATTTTTTTACAATTTAGTATCGTAATCCTGTAGCGGTTCATACAACACATATCCTTACCAAATTTCGTTACTGTAGCATTTATAGTTTCCGAGTAAATCGGCTGTGACAGACGGACAGACGGACATGACGAATCTATAAGGGTTCCGTTTTTGCCATTTTGGCTGCGGAACCCTAAAAATTAGAGGTGAATATGACTACCTATCTAATTCCAGTTAATAGCTCCGTCCCTATTTCTTAAGTAAGAAAGAACTCCCCCTTAATTCATAAACGTCTGCTAACTTAACAAGCCGCTAATAATTGTTTGTCCATTTCGGTCTCAACAATGTGTCCATAACAGCAAAAGGGACAAACAATTATTAGCGACTTGTTAAGTTAGCAGACGTTTATGAATAAGGGGGTAGAGGATAATGTAAGGCTAGCCTTATGTATGTCTAAGTATATATTACAACAGGGTGATTCTTAAGTCATGAGCAGGAGTCAACAGGGTACTAGGGACGGTCACGCTGAGCAACTTTTACTTCGGAGACAACCAAGAAATTGCATAAAAAATCTCTTAATTATGAGTTAATTCATACTTAACTATCTATTAAGAATCAATTAACTCATAATTAAGAGTTTTTTTTTGGTGATTTCTTGGTTGTCGCCGTAGTGAAAGTCGGTCAGCATGACCGTCCGTAGTAGCCTGTTCACTCCTGCTCATGACTCATGAATCACCCTGTATATTGATTTATTTTCTTTCACGATTATCACTCATATTTTAACGACGGGTCGGCAAAAGGGGTCTTAATCGCGTTAAATTACGTTTTATTTTATCCTGATGTTTCTAACTATAGTCAAAATTGTATTACTTTTATTATATTTATATTTTTCAGACCACGTTACCAGAGGGCAGCACTATTTGGCTATCACAAGACGGTAGTCATGCCATCCACTTAGCTGCTGAAGCTGTAAGTAAATTAGTACATTAAGAAACAAGTGCGAAAAACATGAAATTCGAAACGAGTGACGATGTTTGAAAACACGACCAATATAGTGTTTTAAATCGACACGAGTTACGATTTTTTTTTAGCACGAGTTTCGTACGTTTTTTAGTGCAGATGGCCCTCCGAAGTTTTGAACCTGACGTAAAATGACACACTTCTCGCACTAGAGCCTAAAAAAGGCACAATCTGTACTATAAATGAAATTTTGACACGTACCGTACGTTGGAAACCTTTCCTATTGTAATTTCACCAGAGTTGAGGTGAATGATTACACACACATCCAAATATAGCACTAATTGCAAAGAATGTAGTGAATGAATGAATGACTTGCGTCAAGATATTGAAGCAAATCCCTTGAACAAACTTTTTAGTAGAGATGGTGCCTTTTTTAGACTCTAGTGCGAGAAGTGTGTCACTGTCATTTTAAGTAGGGCCAAAACTTCGGAGGGCCATCTGCACTAAAAAACGTCGTACGAGACACGTGCAAAAACGAAATTGGTAACTCGTGTCGATTTAAAACACTCCCTATCGGTCGTGTTTTAAAACATCGCCACTCGTTTCGAATTTCATGTTTTTCGCACTTGTGCCGTAATGTACTATTTTGGTCAATCTTACAGTTGCTGTCAGTAGGAAAAAATAACACTAATTTCAAATTCCCTGTGTGTTTACATAACATGTTGATATGTGCGTGGCCTCAACTCTCGTGGAACTATCTATACCAGTGTTGCCAGTGTGGAGCTTTTGGTCCGAATTTGGATCTTTTCGGCTTCTTCTGGTGGATCTTTTGATCAAATCGGACCGTTTCGGTTCTTTTTGCAGCCGACGTTGGAGCTAATTAGAATACGGAGCTGGCAACACTGCTTCTTGGTTCGTTTTTATGTGGGTATTTATGTATGTGTGTATTATAATAAAATAATAAATATCTTGGGACATCTTACACAAATCGACCCAGTCCCAGGGTAAGCTCTATTAAGGCTTGTGATGTGGGTACCAAGCGACGATATATATAATAGATAGATACATATATGTAGATACTTAAATACATAGACATCCATTAGTATCCATTACCAAGGAACAAATATTTGTGATAAATAAATACACAAATAATGTCCTCGCCGGGATTCGAACCCGGAACCTCCGGCTTCGTAGGCAGGGTCACTACCAACTAGGCTACGGAGGCTGACTAATATAAATATTTGTTCATTGTCATGGTTGATATATATATTGAATGTGTATTTTTTTTTCAGGAAGGAAGAATTACGACATTGTCAACAGTATCTCCTGTGGCTCTGATGAAGACTGTTAAGAATGAAGTAGAATTGAAGGTAAGTTTCTTATAATATTTACCTATGCCCTATGGACTCCCACTCTATAGAAACCATCAGTTCAAAATAAAATAATAATAATAATAATACCGTTTATGAAATAATTAATCTAACATTTATTCTTAAATAATAAAATATTCGTATTAAACTAGTCTTCGAATGAACGGTTACGTATTAAATGTATGGAAGGGTTTGAAGTTAATATCTGAGATATTTCTGATATTATTTCAAAAAAGTTATTAGTGTAAATTTACTCGTTGGGTAACGTACTTTCGATATCAGTTAAAAGTTTTCTGATCTCTCATATTTACGGAATTATGGTCTGGCCACACTTAACGATTACACCCTGTATAACATAACATAATCTGCCTATGATAGTCCACTGCTGGACGTAGGCCTCTCCTATTAACTATGCATATAGACGCATTAGGAGGTAAATGCCCATAATCGCCACGCTGGGCAAGCGGATTGGCGATCGCAGTAATGTGTCCACTATGATGACGCTGCTGCCCATCATCAATCTTTTATCAAATAATGGTCAGCGACACTTCAATCGCTTAGTCGACTCTTACGACACCCGCGGGAGGAGTTGGGGTGGTGACAAATGTATTCTTACTGCCGTCACCACACGGCCACACCCTGTGGGTATAGACCTGTGTAAGTCTCCAAATTTTTCAGGGGTTCCGTTCAGCCCACGTCAAGGATGGCATAGCAGTGGTCCGGTTTCTGCGCTGGATCCACGAGCAAGTGGACGCGGGGGTCAACGTGACTGAGGTGGACGTGGGGAACAAACTGCTGGAACTGCGAGCGTGAGCCATACTCATATTTTAAAGACAAACGGGTCTTAATCGCGTAAACTTACGTTCAATTATATCCTGACGTTTCGGGCATGACGTTATACACCCGTGGTCGCAGGCAGACTATAATTGAACGTAAGTTTACGCGATTAAGACCCGTTTGTCTTTAAAATATGTGAGCCATACTCCCTTTTTCGTAGCCAAAATGGCAAAAATGGAACCCTTAGGCTGCGGCTCCATTGAGGCGGAGAGGAGCGGAGATGTGCAAAATTGACCAATGACATTCTTCAAATTCAAAATTCGAAACACTGTGATGCGGTCTCATTGGCCAATTTTGCACATCTCCGCTCCTCGCCGCCTCAGTGGAGCCGCAGCCTTATAATTTCGCCATGTCTTTCTGTCCGTCTGTCCGCAGCATAGCTCAGAGGCCGTTAGGTAATACTATTAATCTGCAAATTGGTACAGGTATACATATTACTCGTAATCATGCCAGCAAAGTGGTATAATAAAAACTAGAGACGAAAGTGGTCATCGATTATTCTGTCAAAGTAACTGTCTTGCTAACAGATAAGGTTGATTTTCGTTGTTACTTAGTAGAAATACTGGCGTGTATGTCATATTTTGAAAGATAAGGCGTTGAAAAGCTTAAATTTAGATTTAGAATATTAATTTAATTGGGGAAAAAAAATCAAATCAAAATTACACACCACAACATCAAGCAGTGTTATTCACTAAGGAAACCGCCTTGCTATCAGCGCTGTGTCAGCGCTGCGGCAGCGTCGAGCCTAAAAATGGTATTCACTAATGTACTTTAAACGACACTAGCGCTCGGCGACGAATGCGGCGTGAGCTGGAACTACACTGCGTCGAGAGTTTGACGTTTAATGTACGAACTTCGTATTCTCTAACGAAAAACAGCGACGAACTCGCCCACAACCTCGCTCACAGCCTCGATTCCTAATGTCAAATAAAACAGCTAGGATTTTAGACAAGGCTGTCTCGACGTCGAGCTCGTTGACGAACGCAGCGTCGAATGTGTGAATAAGAGAATAGCATAGCAGATCATGCATACACTCACAATTAAATAAAATCTGCAACACGCTTCGTAGAACATTATCAATGGAAGTTTCTCAACTTATGAAACTTTGTAACAGTCCGTTTGAACTGCTACATATATTCCATAATTATATTTATAATTTTTATATATGTATCCATAGTAAACCAACGCAATTGGCGAATATTAAGATATTAAACGATCGTAAATAGTCAACGAAGTACTTCATTGAATTAATTCATTTCCGTTCAATCCGACAGTTGAAATACGCGATAGTGGGACTAGTCGGACTCGTATTATAAAATACTAACAATTAAAATAAATATTCGAACTAAAAAGTATATTCGAAATATAATCGCTAGATCAAACATCAGTACTAAATTATTAAAATCTAAAAAGGACGATGCTAGTGACGTGTGCAAAATCCTAGAAACATGGCCGAAATATCATAGAGAAATAAAGAGATTCTAAGTCAAACCTCGAGTCAAGAGAAAGTAAACTTTAAGTTGTAGAAAATAAGGTCGATATTAAATAGTAACAACGTTTTACTTGGTTCGGGAATTTTAGTGATACATTTTAGGCAGTTCGAAAACCCTATAAATAGACGCCATTTTTTAGAAAAGGGGAGATTTCTGGCTCAGGTGCGAAAGGATGGGGTCGCTCTGGAAGGGGGTCACGTGGTAGACGAAAATGTGGAGAAAAATTGCAAGTAACTTCGGTTTGCGTTGGCTGCAAGATACCGAACGGTGATAACAATGCAGCCAAGGCGATTTCTTAGTATTTGTGTAAGCCGTAGGAAAGTTTTAATGTATTAAAATTAAGTCAGATGACAAAGAATTTGATGATAAAGTGAGTAGGTACGAGGTAGCTGGTAAGTGTCAATTTTTGTCTTGTCTTAGCGAGATCTTGACTATAGGCCTTTGGACCCAACTCCCGTTCTTTCGCACGTCAAAGGGTTGCATATTGATAGTATATTGATCGGAGATCTACTAACAAGTAGAGATTAATGTTGAGAGATATCCTGGTGCTACGAAATTTCAATCATTATTCTGTGAGAAATGTCTGTCTGTAGTACGCAAGGTGCACAGAGCAGTGTGCTGCTTTTCCATCAAGGAAATATGATCTCAGTAACCTGAACCTACCATTTAGAAGAATTTATACCATTATCTTTATGGGATTTCATTGTGTAAATTACCTATTTTGTGTGCATGCATAATTTTCAGGGCAGCTGCTTTGTTTTGGAAATAAAGTTCCAATTACCTAATCTAGTAATCTAGGTTGAACACATGAAAACCATTGTAATATGTAGGTATTTGAAATACCATTAATATCTTATCCATCTTTATAAATACTATTCATAAAAAGGCACAGTATAATGATCAAGTATTTAATATACTCAAGACTACTGCATTTATAATATATATTTGTATCCAAATCTAAACTTTCATACATATTGATATAGTATAAAATAAATTATTATTTACAGCACAAAAGAGGCTATGAAGTAATTTAGTCTTTGCTTTCATATTATACAATAAAACTTAGGTTACTTATTAGTAATCTAGACCAAATATCTATGTATACTTACATACCTACTTATCTAAAGTTTACCCTAAGTGAGGGCTCTTTGTATTTAAATATACAAATCTTAAGGAATCCATTATAATGGATTACCTATGCTTTAAAATTAGCATATCAACTTTTTAAATCTAATTTGAGTTCAACTTACTGAATACAATAAATGCTAAAATATAAATAATCTGTAATCCATTACAGGATCTGGTGAATTATTTGGAAAACCGATTGGATCTAGCACTGATCGAATGTAACATAAGATCAGAAGTTGGTAACCACTATACTTTGAATGTGGTACTTCTTATGCATATAGATTTTAAAATCTGGAATTCTAAATGACATTGGTAGTAATGGATAGGCTAAGGCCATTACAGTACTCCTTCTACTCTATATAAATAATGACTGTTGAAGGTAGTTGAGTTGAAATCTCAGTACAAGCGAGTTTCTTGGCATTTCTTCTCGCTTGGAATAGGCTTTCCGAAATGCTGGTAGCGTCTGTTAGGTTAGCCTAGGGTCGCAGACCACATCCTGCTTGATGATAGTTCGTACATGATGAAGTAACACTCTCACATGTACATCTTAGACATGAGTTCTTTTAAGAATTCATATGAACGTAGACTAGGGATATGGAAAATCTTCCATTGTTCTATTTTATTATATTAACTCAGTACTTAAGAGTACATTTGTTGTAAAATTATATTTAAATTCCTTTGAAACTCTGGCAGAAAAGCAAAGGAATGGACTATCACAAGTTAGCCGCGACAAGAAATAGCTGGTAGTGGATTAGGAAAAAAAAAAAACAATAATTATTTATTATTGTTTTTTTTTTAACCTTGTATACTAAACATTTATATTTTAAATTCTCATGTTTGCCTTTCTCTCTCTGCAGGTGGTGCTCTATAATATTAGTGAATTACATTATAAATTTATACTTTAAGTTACTAATTGTTTTCCTATTTGATTAATTATGTTTTGCTATGCCATCCAAAATGTTTTAACATAATGTGACTGTTTGAATTATTATTAATCTTCTTTTAATTTGCGAATATACTTCCTTATTCTTTAGTCTAGGCATTATTATTTATCTCCACAAGCTCCACATATTCTGTTATTGTCAAAGACTCTAGGTTACTATGAAACAATGTTAGGGTCCACCATCAACCTCTAGACGATCACATTTCATCAAGGCCAAAACTTTAAAAGCAGGAGAGTCGACTAAGTAGTTTAGTAATAATTTTACATAGGGTTTTGAAATAGCTCAGGCGTTTCGTTACAACTTCTCCTCGGTACAAGACCTAGCTGTATTTAATTTCTTAATCTTCCAGAGAGGAGGAGGACTTTATGGGAGCTTCGTTCAATACCATAGCGGGTGCTGGCGAGAACGGCGCTATCATACACTACAGGGCAGACCCTGACGGTCCTCTCAGGGTCGTCACTAAAGACGACATGCTTCTTGTGGACTCAGGAGGACAGTACAAGTAAGAGCTCGTCCCATTCGAACTTATAGACATATTGATAAGACCGAAAGGGACAAACAATACTAAGGTTAACTGGTCCCTTACACGGACAAGTTCGCCTTTGTACCTGTCTAAATTGTTGTAAATATGTCTATTTTTACATGTGGTTTGTGTACAATAAAGAATTTACATAAAGACAATACTGACAGGCTTGCTAAGTTAGGAAAGTTTATGAATAAGAAAGTAAAGACATGCTTGGCAGATGAATCCTAGGGCCTAGACCCTAGCCTACTTAGTAGATTCTATGGGACTTGGAGTAAGGTAGAAGTAAAAGCATACACTACAGGGCAGACCCTGACGGTCTTCTCAGGGTCGTCACTAAAGACGACATGCTTCTTGTGGACTCTGGGGGCCAGTACAAGTAAGAGCTCGTCCCTTTTGGTTTTTGTTGCTGTTGTTGTTTTATTGTAGAAAAACATACCCATACTTCGTGACCTGTTTGCCTCCTGGGGGGGTGTCAAAGTACCACTCTTGGTCACCAGGTTTGTCTGGTATCTTGTCACGTGACAAGCTTTATTAATAAAATTAAATTTACAGGCTAAGGCACTCTCATTTTTAACCGCCCTTGGTGCATTAATAAATGTACTAATACATATACATTTTTTAAAAGCAAAAGCTTAATTCTACAATTTAAATTTACTATTTAACCTACGCCAGCACTCTCGCAGTACGCATTTTTAAAGACCAAAAAAATACAACGTGAAAACTTTGATCTTGGCATATACTACGCTTGGTCACCAGGTTGGGGGTCATAAAACGCTTAAAAAGGGTCACGTAGTATGGGTATGTTCCGTAGCCATTTTTCCTCGACATCAAACGTGCCTATTTTGCGTAGTCCCAACGCTGGCCCAGTACTTGTTTGGTTCACATACACCCTGGAATTTCTTCGCAGGCGTATGCAGGTTTCCTCACGAGGATTTCCTTCACCGTAAAGCACTTCACTAAAGTCATATAAACATATTGACAAAACCGAAAGGGAGACAATACGTAAAGGCTTGTTAAGTTAGAAGACGATTATGAATAAGGAAGTAAAGACATGCTTGGTAGATGCTAGGGCCTACTTGATAGATTCTATGGGACTTGGGGTAAGGTAGAAGTAAAATCATAGGGCAGACCCCGATGGTCCTCTCAGGGTCGTTACTGAAAACGACATGCTTTCGGTGGACTCCGGGGGTCAGTGCAAGTAAGAGCTCATCCCATCCCTTTCGGTCTATAGATATATTGATAAGGATGAAAGTAAGGTCCGACCGAGATCTCGGTCTCGGTCTCGGCATTCCCGGCCGAAAATCGAGCCGAGGTATCCCTCTCGGCTCTCGGCCAAAAATGGCCGGGACTCTCGGCTGTGGCCGAGATTCGAAATGAGCTGTAATTGGCGAGCTTGACGCCATCTCTCGAACTTACTGCGATTTTATTGGTGTCATATTGACATGAACTGACTTCAATTTCACTTTAAAATTAACGGAAGGAATTATTTGAGAGCGACCCCTATCGATAAAAATACCTAAAATTCGAATACCGGGTTAATGGGATAAATTATAGGGTACCTACTTACATTAAAAAAAATTAAAAAGGAAATATCCAAAAAAATTGCTGTATTTAGTTTGACGTTGGACTTACTATAGGTATTTGCTAGGGATATTTTATGTAATTTGTACGTTTTTTTATCATTTCTACCAAGTCTCGGTCTCGGTCTCGGCCGAGAATCAAATTTATTCTCGGTCTCGGTCTTGGCCGAGACTAAAATATGGGTCTCGGTCGGACCTTAGATGAAAGGACACTACTTACTGCTTGCTAACTTAGGAGACGTTTATGAAGGGAGTAAGAAAAGACATGCTTGGCAGATGCTAGGTGCCTATTTGGTAGATTTTATGGGAGTTGGGGGTACGAAATCATGCTGCTTACCAGGCGGAATTAATTTACATCATGATTTCAGCCGTAAGATGTCTAATACTGAACACAAGCCTACGTTCCACATTAACTTGATAGAGGCGACCTGGTTCCAGGAAGTCCCCATAACCATACCAAATCGCTTACTATCTACGCTAATTACCAATCAGGCAGTATTGCTTCTCATCAAAAACGCCTAGGTAATATCTGAGTCACTGGGTCATACAGCGTTCACGTGAACAGGCGTCTTTCCCGTGGACATTGCGAAAATTAACGGTTCTGGGACATACAAATTAGGTTTTGACCACATGGCAATTTGTGTGATAATAAGACAATTTGCGTGGTCTGACGGGGTGTCATGGAAGCTCTCTGTAAAATTGTAACGTTCATGACTTAAACATATAAACACCTTTCTTATCTTATCTTATCATTATTAAGAACCAGAGCAGAGGCCACCTATCGGCTTGTATTCGTCCAACAAGAAAATTAGGGTTCTGGAGCTTAACTTTCATACGTCCATAGGAAAGATTTGTAACTCTTACATCTGTATGATCCAAAAATATGGTATACTCTTGGGTCGTCTCGTTCGTTTTTCGTCACGTTCCTAAATTTGTCCGATTAGTCTGCTTTCGTCACCCATTCTTATTCGTCACGATCGTCGATGGTCTTTCTCATCTTCGGTCAAATTTGTTGTTCGTCTTTATCTTAACTCGTCATAATTTTCTTTCGGCATGTTTGCTGTTAAATCTATGTTTTTCGTATATTTTCATAGTCTTAAGTCGGTACCAACTTAGAATATGACCAAATACGAAATGACAAAAAACGATTGAGTCGAAATAAGAAAAAGGTCAACAACTTATTATGGTCAAAGACGACAATGACTGCAGACTAACTTGACGAATGTAGAATGGGTGACGAAAGCAGAATCGGAAAAATTTAGGAACGTGACGAAAAACGAATGAGTCGACCCAAGAGTATACCAACAATATACTGTTCGCAGGGACGGCACGACAGACATCACTCGTACGCGACACATGGGCACGCCGACCGATATACAGCGGCTCACGTTCACACGCGTGCTGAAGGGACAGATCCTGCTGGGCACAGCTGTCTTCCCTAGGGGCATCACTGTGAGTAATTTCTCTGGGACACTGATACTACACATCTAGTAAAAGCTAGGCTCCGGACGATACGCTTTGTGTTCTTTTTGTTGCGGAACAAATAATATTTATCTATCTAGATAAATCAAATAAAGCACCTACTTACGCGTTTTATCGGTTTTTATGTTCAAAACTGAACAATTTAATATACATAAATTAAATCTAATTAACCTAACCTTTTTATCGGTTTTTATGTTCAATACTGAACAATTAATATACATAAATTAAATCTAATTAACCTAAATATTGGCGCTTGTGGCATTGTACCTACCGAGGATGCTGGCGACATTTTCTGACTGTATCGCAATACTGATGCATTGTGCGAGGAAGAAGCTCTTCAGTCTTTAGTTACGTGAACCAGACGTTTCGCGATTGGAGCATTCCATGAAAACATGTCGTAAGCGACACTGTCTTCTCAATAGTTTTGAAAAATTAAATTAGTAAGCTGAGTTACGGCATAATAATAACATATCAAGGCTTTAAGATTGACAGTGTTTCCTAACAGCTAGCATATTTTATCAGGGTGGCTACCATAGTGAGTCGTAAGCGACAAAAAGTAGATGTTTTCATGGAATGCTCCGATTTCAGCAAACAAAAATATCGCGTTCATTAATTTAATTTAAGCCATTCGAAGTCACATTTTATATGCCAAAAAATAAATTTTGGTTGATGTCCCTCAGGGCAACATCCTAGAGACCCTAGCCAGGAAGGCGCTTTGGGATGTGGGACTCAACTACAACCACGGTACGGGGCACGGCGTGGGACACTTCCTGAACGTGCACGAGGGACCCGGCGGCATCGGCGCCGCACTCATCGCCACCGACCCGGGCATCTTCCCCGGCATGATCTTCAGCGATGGTGAGTTGTTTTAGGAGTCTACGAGACGTAGTCGGTGGGTCGTAGAGCGCCGCACCATGATTACGGCTCTTGGGCTAGGGAACTCTTCGCTGTCTAACGTAATAGCGGCTATGTTGAACAGCGAAGAGAAATGGAAAGCAGTGGGCTCTTTTTATGAGAGCGTCATTTCACAAAAGGAAGCCGCGGAAAGAGAGCGCGAGGATAGAGGTGACGCGCTCCCAAACAGACGCAGACGGCGGGGTAGAAGACGGGCCCAATTTGGTGCCCGGCTAAACCCTGTGTAACGCCAGCGGGTTTTGGGGACCTGCATTGCACGGCGTTGCACGTGTGAGGGAAATCTCCTCTATATCGGCGTGGGTATCTTGGCATAATACAAGCCAGGCCTGTCAGAGAGAGCTGCGGTCGAATCTTAGGCATCCCGTAGCTCACTCATAACTGGCACGCGATGTTCACGCCGGAGTGGTTTTTAGTGGGTATACCTCCAGCCCTATCGCTAAGGCTGGAGGGAGTCCCACATATCCCCCCAAATGGCTCCCCAGGCCGGGGCGAATGCGTAACGCATTTTCCCACTCCGTCAACAAAAAAAAGGAGTCTACGAGACCAACATTTAGTAACACTTCAGCAGGCCTAGTCTACATCGGCGCCGCACTCATCGCCACCGACCCGGGG
Organism: Thaumatotibia leucotreta; assembly: GCA_025490895.1. Taxonomy (NCBI): domain Eukaryota; kingdom Metazoa; phylum Arthropoda; class Insecta; order Lepidoptera; family Tortricidae; genus Thaumatotibia; species Thaumatotibia leucotreta. The sequence continues at coordinate 20,868 of JALPQI010014698.1, forward strand.
ATCTTCCCCGGCATGATCTTCAGCGATGGTGAGTTCTAGGAATCTACGAGATCATTTAGTAACACTTCAGCAGGCCTAGTCTACATCGGCGCCGCACTCATCGCCACCGACCCGGGCATCTTCCCCGGCATGATCTTCAGCGATGGTGAGTTGTTCTAGGAGTCTACGAGACCAACATTTACTAACCCTTTTTTTTTTTTTTTTTTTTTTTTTTTTTTTTTTTTTTTTTTTAAATACGAAGTTCGTACATTAAACGTCAAACTCTCGACGCAGTGTAGTTCCAGCTCACGCCACATTCGTCGCCGAGCACTAGTGTCGTTTAAAGTACATTAGTAAATACCACTTTTGGGCTCGACGCTGCCGCAGCGCTGACACAGCGCTGACAGCAAGGCGGTTTCCTTAGTGAATAACACTGCAGGTATCGGCTTTGCGCTTATTACCTCTGGATTTCTTCTGGGGATGAGTCTTACTGCCAAAGCGCAAAGCTTTGACGGTGTCATGTTATAATGTGTCATCATTTCAATGTGGCGAGATTCAGTGACATTTCAGGGTTCGGCTTCCCGCTCATTTCTGGACCCATGCATATTTTCGGATACGATCTTCGGATCTACATCGATCATGGTACACTTGTCTCCGAGTGCGTCACCAGGATTATTGCATTTCATGCACGTCCATACCTCCTCTAGGTCGCAAAAGGGAAAAATGTAGACAGAGTTCTGAAAAAACTTCCTGTAGGTCTATGAAGGATTATAATCTATCTTTGACGTTTGGAGAGGATGTGTCCGTTATTTGCGTCGAAAATTTTAATACAGGCGAAGTGGAGGCCTCCATTTCGATTTCGCCAAAAGCTTATCAACTTGTACATGGACGAGCTGATAGTCGGCCTCAGCAGCATGCATGCGGGTTGCTACATAGATGGTGTGAGTGTCAATAGTATTAGCTATGCCGATGACATGGTGCTGCTGGCGCCGGCTGTCAGCGCGCTTGAGCAACTTCTTAGAAATTGTGAGACATACGCCCGTTCCCATGGCCTTGAATACAACGTTACGAAAAGTGAGGTAATGGTATTTAAGGCAGGAACGGTCAAACCCTACTATATGCCTCCAGTTATGTTAAACGGTAAGCCCCTCAAAGTTGTTGAGAAGTTTAAATATCTTGGTCACATTATAACGAATGATCTGAATGATGACCAGGATATGGTGAGGGAACGCAGGGCGTTAGCGGTGCGGGGGAATATGCTGACCCGCAGGTTTGCTCGCTGCTCTAGGGAGGTTAAAATCACCTTGTTTAAAGCTTACTGTCAGAGTTTTTACTCGAGCAGCCTGTGGGTTCGGCATACTAAGAGAGCATATAACGCCCTGAGAGTTCAATATAACAATGTGTTTAGAATGCTGTTGAGCTTACCTCGCAGGTGCAGTGCCTCGGGTATGTTCTGTGAAGCCCGTACTGATGGGTTTCCAGCTTTAATGAGAAAGAGGATTGCATCTCTTTTGCGACGAATCAGAGAGAGCTCCAACAGCATTCTAAACGTTATTGTTGAAAAGTATGACTGCCCAATATTCTGCTCGTGGATTCAGCAGATAAAAGGCGTTGCATATACTTTAGATTAAGATATTGTTTTTATAATTGTAATTTTAGTTTTAAGTACTTATGTAATAACTAACACTCTATGGAGCCTCGCTCTGAAATAAAGATTTATTATTATTATTATATTATTATTATTATTTCCTTTATTTAAATATTCTCTTAGGCTAGGTTGTTATAATATGGTTATAAAAGTAAAATACAATACAACATACAACAATATAAAATATAAACACATTATAAAAACCTAACCTAGGGTGCCGCCGGCAACGGGGCGGGCCCAAGCTGCCGGTGGTTAAGGTCGCAGAGAGAGGAACCGACGGACTATCCGGGCCGTGTCCAGGATTACCGCCTTCTGCATCTGACCCTTGACCCAGCCATCTAGCGAGAGACTCTTAAGATGTTGGTCGAGACTCTTCGCTATTAAACCGTTCGCTGTAACGACTATCGGGACTATGATCGTCG
>JALPQI010014699.1:0-27317 GCA_025490895.1 Thaumatotibia leucotreta
GTTGGCTACCGTTCACATTTATATGACGTGCTATGACGCATTCTGACGCAATTTTATATCAGTTCGTTCTCAGCGCTCTGATAGCTCACACGTGCGCAATGTTTGATTTGATGAATTGCATTTATTGGCGCTGGCTACGCTTCCTACAAAAGAAAGAAAGAGAAGGAGGTACTGGATTCATCCAGTAAATAGAAAGAGAGAAACTAAAGGCGAGTTTCATTATCTTGTAAAGGAGCTTGAGAGTGATCCTGAAAAATTTCGTCGGTATTTTAGAACGTCGAAGGCACAGTTTGAAAAAATTCATAGTTTGATTGCAGAATACATCAAAAAAATACAGACAACATTTCGCAAGCCTATTGGTACAAAAGAAAGACTTGATGTATGTTTAAGGCAAGGTTTTTATTTAAAAAAATATGAATTATTTTCCTCAGAAAATTGTGCATTAGCATCACGACACGACACTGGCGCGTTCACACTGCTGTGCCGTGTCGCTTCCCCGCCCCCCGTACCTCACCCGGTCTGACGCGGACCGGGATCGCTCGTGACGCGACACAACACACGCCGTCACAACACAGTGCATCAGATAAATGTGAATGCCACGATATTAAATACTTGAAACCGATACCGTTCTGATGCGTCACAACACAACACAACAGACAAATATAAACGCGGCTTTAAGTACTTTTGGAATTAGAAGTGCTCAAACATGCACAAAAACAGCAGCATTTCGCGTTCCCGATGCAAAATCCATAAACAAATGAATGTCAGCAGTGTCAAGTGAAGTAGCCGCCTTCTGCATGTTTGAGCACTTGTATTTCCTAAAGTACTTAAGGTATAACTGTAATTATGGTGTACGAATGAGTAGCCTCTTGATTTTTAGAGTTGTACTAATTCTGCTCACATAATAACAATATCGTCTCCATTATCGCTGTGATCTTGTATAAGGTTAAATTTTTGTTCATCATTGTCATCATCAGTCTATCTCAGTCCACGGCTGGATGTAGGCCTCTCCTATTAACTATGTAGGCACTACTTATGTAGGCATTACACATGCCCATAATCGCTGGGTAAGCGGGTTGGTAATCGTTGTAATGTGTTTTTCTCTAACATGCAATGAAATATTGTTGTTACATAATGTTCCTTATAATAGGCTGCGAAGTATGATGTTTCAGGTGTGACTAGGACAAGAGGTCGTTAATGGAATTTAATACAAATAGGCCGGCAAAGTGCTCTTTTTTAATTCCATTCCACATAAGCTTGTGGCACAGGTATCATGACGTTCTGCCACTATGCATGCAAATATTATATAATAAAACTTTGATCTTTTTGTTGTTTATTTCATTGCATGTTTGAGAAAAACACTATACATACCTCGGCTGGCAACCCCTTTCGTCCCGGCCCCTAATAGTAATCTACTATAATATTATGATGATGATGCTGCCTACCTATCGTAAACTGTCAATATAAGAAATCAGCGAGGAAATGCTGCCATCCTCGGTACAATGCCACAAGGGCCAATCTTAGATATAAATTAGGTTAAGTAGATTAGTTAGATTTAATCTATGTACATAAATTGTAGTTTTGAGAATACTCTTAGTTGACTCTACAGTTATAGTTGAGGTGGTAACAAAATGTATTATTACTGCCAACACTATGTGGCTTGAAGTTGTTGATTTACTATTATCATACCTACAGTATGTTTTAATAATAACGATGTATAACAAAATGAAACAAAATGCAATGAAATATTATTATTCACTAAATACCTACCTACCTTTTGTTTTATGACTTTGCGGATTATTATAAAACCTGTCATGTTAATATTAAACTAAAATAAATATGGATTGTGTAAGCTTTTATGAATATTTTTGGGTATTATCAATCAATCTATTTAAGCCCTGGTACCATTAATATACTAACAATGTTTACGAACAAAAATATTAAAATAAAATTAGAACTAAGGGTCATACTTAGCCGGATAGCTACCACCGTCCTACCCGTTAACCTGCCGCTAAATAGCAGTGTTTGCACTGCTGTGTTTCGGTTTGGGGGTAAGATAGCCGGTGTAATTACTGGCATAGATAGAGGCAATCCATTTAAGTCCTATGTACATGGGCCTCAGTTCCTGCTTTCCATCAGGTGGGAGAGCTCAGTTGTCTATCTTCGTCACATAAAAAAAAACTAACTGGATTTGTGTAAGACTGTACCATGATATAATAATATACAGGATGTTACAAAAATCGTGATACAAGATAGTAAAACATGAATCTATTAATCATTTTGAACAAAAGTTGTTTTGTTATCGGACCAAATAAGGAGAAAAAAAACTACGACAGAGTAGTGAAGCATTACAGCTCAGCGGAATTACAGCTGAGCTTCTGAAGGCGGGTGGTAAACCGATCCTTACGGCCCTTCAGAAGTTGTTCAATTCCGTCTTACTGGAAGGGAGAACGCCAAAGGCATGGAACAGAGGTGTGGTGGTACTGTTCTTCAAAAAAGGTGACAACGCTTTATTGAAGAACTACCGACCCATCTCACTTCTGAGCCATGTCTATAAGCTGTTTTCAAGAGTCATTACGAATCGTCTTGCACGCAGGCTTGATGACTTCCAGCCTCCCGAACAAGCCGGTTTCCGAAGAGGCTTTAGTACCGTAGACCACATCCATACGCTTCGCCAGGTTATACAGAAGACCGAAGAATATAACCTGCCCCTCTGTTTAGCGTTTGTGGACTACGAGAAAGCCTTCGATTCGATCGAAACATGGGCGGTACTACAGTCTCTCCAACGGTGCCAAGTCGACTACCGCTATATCGAGGTGTTGAAGTGTTTATACGAGAGCGCCACAATGTCAGTCCGACTCCAAGACCAGAGCTCGAAACCTATTCTGCTGCAGCGGGGAGTTAGGCAAGGAGATGTCATCTCCCCTAAGCTGTTTACCGCTGCACTGGAGGATGTCTTTAAGACTCTGGACTGGAGAAGGCTGGGTATCAACATAAACGGCGAGTACCTCACTCACCTTCGATTCGCTGACGATATAGTAGTCTTGGCTGAGACCTTGGAGGACTTAAGTACTATGCTCGTTGACCTCAGTAAAGCCTCCGAGCGAGTTGGTCTTAGGATGAACATGGATAAGACGAAAATCATGTCGAATTCCCATGTAGCACCAACTCCCGTAATAATCGGAGACTTTACACTCGAAGTTGTAGACGAATATATATACCTAGGGCAAACTATTCAGTTAGGTAGGTTCAACTTCGAGAAAGAGGTCAATCGTCGAATCCGACTCGGTTGGGCAGCGTTCGGGAAGCTACGACACATATTTTCGTCCAATATTCCGCAGTGTTTGAAGACGAAAGTCTTTAATCAGTGTGTGTTGCCAGTGATGACATACGGTACTGAAACGTGGCCGCTTACAATGGGCCTCATAAGAAGGCTCAAAGTCACCCAAAGGGCAATGGAGAGGGCTATGCTAGGAGTCTCTCTGCGTGATCGGATTAAAAATGAGACCATCCGCAGCAGAACCAAAGTAACCGAAATAGCTCTCCGAATCGCTAAACTGAAGTGGCAGTGGGCGGGGCACATTGCGCGTAGAACCGATGGCCGTTGGGGCGGGAAGGTTCTTGAGTGGCGGCCACGTACCGGAAGGCGTAGCGTGGGTAGGCCCCCCACAAGGTGGACCGATGACCTGGTGAAGGTCGCAGGAGTCCGCTGGATGCGGGTGGCGCAGGACCGGTCATTGTGGCAATCTTTGGGGGAGGCCTATGTTCAGCAGTGGACGTCTTTCGGCTGATATGATGATGATGATGATGAGTGAAGCATTTGAAATACCAAAATTTTTTTATAGTTACAGATTTGAACAAAACTCAAATAACAACATTTCTTACTACTGAGAAAATATGCTGTTTACATTTTTCCCTTTCCTCATGGGCACCTTGTATTTATATGTAGAAGACATAATTGTCTCACGAAAGTTATTCAGATAGATACATACAAAAACAACCATGGCTGAACCAGAAAGGTTGAATTCCATGACAGATTTTTGTGGGTCGGATAATTTATCTTGAATTACATAAAACAGGGGTAGCCCGACCTACCGAATTACCCTCATTAGCAACCAGCGTATTTAATTGCCATGTAAATCAGTTGTAATGTTATTTTATTTGAAGAGATGGGACGATCTATTTTGTTTTTCACCTAAGAAAAATTCTGTGAATTTTAGGGTTCCGTAGTAAACTAGGAAGGCTTATAGTTTCGATATGTCTGTCTTTCCGCAGTTAAGGGTGGAAAAAAGGGTAATTTTATATGACTTTCGAAATTAGACGATTTCTAACCAATAACAAAATCTAACCTAAAATAACCGTTAAAAGAATCTACCGATCTAAACCACCCCGATTGGTTCCCGACGCTAAGTTGCCTATCACACGCGCTGCTTTTCCACGCTGAATCACGATGGACAGATTGGACAGTCTCTGCTCCAGGAACGAACCGGAGCGGGGATCAAGGACCCTATCCTGGCGTTGTCTCAGATATATAATTCTAATTCTTTTGTTTTCAGATAATCTCGACATCACTAGACCGGGCACCATTCGGTCTTCCCTTTTGCATAGGGGAGCACCTCAGCTTAACTTACAATCAGGTATGTTTCAAGACCTTTAAGTTTCTACTTATGTAGCTGTGTTTTTTTACGCAACTGCCCAAAAAAGGAGTGTATTGTTTTCAGAGTTGATGTATGTTTTTTTTAAATTTGAAATGTGCTTACTCATGGCCACAAACCAGCCGAGGGCAGAGACGCGGCCTACGATGCAGTGAGTTTGCCCAGAAAGTACCTATTCACCCTTGACTTGAAGGTTGACGGGTTATAATGATCTCGGAAATATAGACGCTGGCAGGGAATTCCACTCTTTGGCAGTACGCATAAGAAATAATATGAGTTTCTTCGTGCGCGTTGAAATACGAGTACCTAGAGTGAGAGTGGGTAGCATTCGTACGTAGGGAGCATTCCTGCAGTGATCATGATTATATATCCGCTATCCGACATGCAAGCATGTTCCATATTGTTCTATAAGTATTACGGCCACTAATATGCATAACTCACCACCGGAAGGGATGGAAATATGGCAGCTAGTTTTATCAAAAGAAATTCAAATATGTTTTTAACACTACAAAGTAAAAAGGGTAATTTTTAAATGTACTTATTTCAGAGAGTTTCGCTCAGTTACAAATGTACTTAAATATACTTCTTAAGCTAATCTTTGAACTAGGTGTTAAATATTTTGCTTCATTGAAAATACAATTCTTCTTTTTTTAAGAAAGCTGTACTTTTATTTGACCCTTGAGAAAACTATGGCAAGGGGTTGCATCCAAAGGCAGAATGTGCACGGAAATAAATTCTAAATTTTGCAGAGTGTAGTAAAATGTAATAAAATAATAATGTCATCGCTGACCGCCAAATTATCCTTTTTGCGTACCGTTGTCAGAAAGGAACCCTTATAGTTCCGCCATTGCCTCGTCCCTGTAGATTAACATAAAAGACGTTAATATTCTTTTTGTTAGAGGATTTCTACCAATGAAATGACTAAGAGCTATTATTTTAGTACATAGTTTTGTAGGATTATTGTTCAAACGGTGATTATCTGTGTAACAGAGTGTAAACATTTTGGAATATGTAGAAAGCACATTAAGACATTTTTTAAACCTACGAACATTATGTTAAATGCAATTATTTCAGCTACCTAAAGGTTTTCTGGAAAAGAGCGCTAGGACTGCTTGTTTACTTCTCGCCTCTGTACTTGTTTTCATTTATTGAGATGTGCAGAAAAGAGTATTTGGGCATTTCTCCAAGCGTTTCAACCGCCTTGACTTCGGCGGCAGCATTATTACCCGATTTCCGTGGGTATCTCATAAATTTTTTGGATAAATTGGTAGTTGTCAACTACGTCTACCAATATATCCAAAGGTTCTTGCGTCTCTCACGGGATTCGTGTGATAAGGCTGCCACCGAAATCACAGCGGTTGAAACGCCCGGAGAAATGCCCATTTGTATTATATTGTACTTTAAATTGACTTAGTTCCACAGTATGCTCAATTAAATGTGGGTACCAAGTGCCGATATAATATAATAGATGGATACATATATAGAGGATTTCTACCAATGAAATGACTAAGAGCTATTATTTTAGTACATAGTTTTGTAGGATTATTGTTCAAACGGTGATTATCTGTGTAACAGAGTGTAAACATTTTGGAATATGTAGAAAGCACTTTTTCAGTATGGTATTACCTATATTTAATTAGGAAAATTAGGAGGTAATTATTGCAGCTAACAAAATATTAATAAACCGGGGTAAGTACCTGCATAGAGATGTAGGTACTTACTTGTTATGTATATTATAAAGTAGTATGGCTAGTAATTGCTATTATAGGCTACCACCACATAATGAGAGATATAATAAAATTGTAAACCACCACGTAATGAGAGATATAATTGAACAAACCACTTGATAATGAATGACATCGAAAATTAGTTTAGGCTTAAACAATACATTGTGTTATAAATGATTGTTAATTATTTAAAAAATCTAAGCTCAAAACTAAGCTAAATAAAATTAAAGAAAAAAAAAACCTTTTTAAAAACAAGCTTTTATTATTTGTTTATAAAATGAACTAAAAAGTTAAAAATAAATTAACTCTAAAAAGAAATATAACACTTTGTAACTTGATTATAACCTTTAACGACAAATAAGCGTCTTCGTCTTGGACAAAATAATTCCATATTGTACAAATTTATTTAATTTTAACACTAAAACTTTTCACCATACATAATTATTCAATCTCGTCTCCCCTCTTTATCATAGTCCCCATTTATAAATGAAAGCGTGTTACATTTAATACAACACAACATTTTCCTCAAGCTATCACAATGTAACACGCTTTCATTTATAAATGGGGACTATGATAAAGAGGGGAGACGAGATTGAATAATTATGTATGGTGAAAAGTTTTAGTGTTAAAATTAAATAAATTTGTACAATATGGAATTATTTTGTCCAAGACGAAGACGCTTATTTGTCGTTAAAGGTTATAATCAAGTTACAAAGTGTTATATTTCTTTTTAGAGTTAATTTATTTTTAACTTTTTAGTTCATTTTATAAACAAATAATAAAAGCTTGTTTTTAAAAAGGTTTTTTTTTTTCTTTAATTTTATTTTTAACTTTTTAGTACCTCTATTTTTAATTCGAGAGTTACTACGACGTAGTTCGCAGCGCGTAGCAGCGTTATTCCGTTATGAAGTCCGTTGTTCGTTCACATGATATGTAATATGTACTGATTTAAATATCAATAATGTTGAAATTATGTAATCACTTGTTAGTTATTTGTAACATTTCTCATTCTATCCATTTCTTTTAATGCATCAACATTACAAGGTTTCTTCGACGTCAACTTGGAGCAGTCAAGTTCTTCGATTTGAGGACCTGCTAAAGACCTAACTCGGCTTAAAGCTACATAAGCTTGACCAGCAGCGAACAATTTGGAGCCTAGATAAATAACAGCATGATCTACAGTATGCCTGCATTTTATGCACAGTTGAAGCCCAAGACAAGACAATCGGGAGCATTCTTCTTTCAGCTGTGCCGTGATTAAATTTAGCAGGAAATTGAACTGATTTAGGGTGTATTATGTGAATGCCATCGTTACCAAAGTCTACGCGAACCGATGGTACATCGCTATCGTATAGTTGAGCACGTCTGTAATACGGCCATATGATTTCAGTGATGTGACCTATTGCTCCATTCACAAGTCCCTTAGCAACGTCAACGTTAGACCTCAACATAACTTTAGCACCAACAAATATTTCTAGTTCTTTTGGAAGACCTCCTGTTTTGTTAATGTCCGTGTGTATTATTTTATTAATATCAATCTGATCATTCTTTTTTGATCCATCAATCAATTGATCTTGTACTATTATTTTAAACATTTGTGTATTCTTCTTCCTAAAATGTTCCAGAACGGCTGAATTATGTTTATTGACCTGCTGATTCGTTGGGTAAATACGTAGAGCTTTTTCAATCGAGAACTTTCCAGAGCTATTTGAAGATACTTTCTGCATAAGATCAGAAAAGTGTTCGGTAGTCAGCTCACCTACTCTTAAAGCGTTCAATATATTCACAAACTTGTCGCAACCTTTTTGTCTCATGTTCTCTATTCAGCCCTCGGCACGTGCTCACCTTGACATTGGGTCATCCATCCAATCAATCATATATAATTAATATGGGACGAAAGCAAGAGACTCGTCAAGACGAATCAAACGAGACCAAACTCGATGGGGTTGTGTCGTTTAATTACGGAGTTCCTATGGCCACCTCCCGGCTCCAACATCAGACCCTGGTTACCATATAGTATCAAAGTACTTGTCAAGACTAATCCAATGAGCTCGAACTCGATAAGGTTGCATCGCTTAATTACGGAGTTCCTATGGCCACCTTCCGGCTCCATCATCAGACCCTGGTTACCATATAGTATTTAAGTACTCGTCAAGACTAATCCAATGAGCTCAAACTCGATGGAGTTGCGTCGTTTAATTACGGAGTTCCTATGGCCACCTTCCGGCTCCAACATCAGACCCTGGTTGCCATATAGTATCAAAGTACTCGTCAAGACTAATCCAATGAGCTCAAACTCGATGGGATTGCGTCGTTTAATTACGGAGTTCCTATGGCCACCTTCTGGCTCCATCATCAGACCCTGGTTACCATATAGTATCAAAGTACTCGTCAAGACTAATCCAATGAGCTCAAACTCGATAGGGTTGCATCGCTTAATTACGGAGTTCCTATGGCCACCTTCCGGCTCCATCATCAGACCCTGGTTACCATAATTATAGTATCAAAGTACTTGTCAAGACGAATCTAATGAGCTCAAACTCGATATGGTTGCATCATTTGATTACGGAGTTTCTATGGCCACCTTCCGGCTCCATCATCAGACCCTGGTTACCATATAGTATCAAAGTATTCGTCAAGACAAATCTAATGAGCTCAAACTCGATAGGGTTGCGTCATTTAATTACGGAGTTCCTATGGCCACCTTCCGGCTTCATCATCAGATCAGCTCTATGTCACAAGAACATTGCATTGTCATCCGATTTATACATGCATTCTAAATTTCAGCTCAATCGGAAACCGGGAAGTGGATCAAATTTAAGTTGCAAGATTTGATTACAGAACGACAGACAACGGGACAGGTGAAACTAAATAAAAGCTTGTAAAAATAAAACAAAATGTAAATCAATAATTGTGTTTTCACAATATGTTCTATAGATAGCAGCACCAGCTCTCTCTAGCTATTCTAGAAAACTGTAAAGTATTCTAATAGGAGGTGCAGGCATGTAATGCTTGCCCTTAGAGAATGGTCAAAGGCGCCTAGCCTTGTAAGGGATTGCATACGTATACCCGAGAAATTTGACCGGTGTTTGCTAAGACCGAGTGGCCGAGGGATACAGGCATCAGCCGCGAAAGCTGAGTACGTGGGTTCGATCCCCACCTCGGACATAGGTGATCTTGGTCGTTTTTCTTTGGCATACGACATCTGATATTTATAATTTAAAATGTAAATCACTTCCTTTAAAACCGAATCTGGTCGCCACGTGACAGGCATTGCCTAGTGTGGGGTTGCTGGATATTTGTGTATTAGTTTAAGGTTTTTCATTTCAAATAAATATATTTTTTAATTATTAACCCCCTTATTCATAAACGTTTGCTAACTTAACAAGCCGCTAATAATTGTTTGTCCCTTTTGCTCTTATGGGCAAATTGTTAAGACCAAAAGGGACAAACAATTATTAGCGGCTTGTTAAGTTAACAAACGTTTATGAATAAGGGGGTAAGTTTTTAAGTTAAGATATTATAAACCCATTGTACCATTCACCCAATACAACTTATTATGAAATAATAAATCTTTGAGCGCAATTTACTCTGAATTAAAATGGTATATTTACCATTTAAATTGCAATTATTGAACACCCGATACTTCGGTACTGTTGCAAATGCCATTTTCACGGAGTATACAACATATACATATAATAAACACACAAAACATAAACAAGATATTTATATTACACTGCAAGACTGTCACTAAGAGCACTAAGAGCCTCCACAATATATCTTTATTGCTTCCCTTCAACATATTACAATATTAAATCAATATGGAGCTTTCCGCTCACCGATTCGCAAGAGGCTTAAACTTCTTTTGTTTCATAATATCTCGTCAAACGAATCCTACTTATTTCACGTTCCAATGGGTCCTTTCGGCTTGGAACCCGTTGGCCATTGAATTACGTGGATCCAGACTAGGGCTGGCAATCGTCTCGAATAATGCTAGACGTCTAAGTGGTTTTTCTCAGAACAGTGTAGGGTTAGAACCAGTAGTAGATTTTTTTTCCTCTTGTTACTATGTCAGTCGATTCGAAAATGCTTATTAATAAGCTTACTTGAATAAATAATAGTTTGACTTTGACTTGATTTTGACGTCCCGTTTCTGGGGCCCCAAAGTTTAGGTCCAAAGGGTTTGCGCGGGACGATTGTCCCGGTTTTCAGCGAATACTAAACAATACCTAATAATAATATATGAATTCGTAAATGGGAGAAATTTAAGATTATGTCATGTTAATCTGATTATACCGCGGCTGTAGCCCACGAGCACCGTTAATGTTTAACTCGATGCTATTTTGTAATTAATGTTTCTAAAGTTTTTTAAATTTATGCTTTTATCACTTAATACATTTTTTTCATGCGTGTAATCGAGTCCTTTTCATAGCCAAGTCCCGCCATTAATTCGCGAATGTACCGCATATTTGTGAATTTTGTTTGGCAACCCTAATCCACACGGACGTACGCTTCTGGATCATTCGTCTTTGTTGGTAGGGAAACAAATGTTTAATTCGTTAGAACTTTCCAGATGGACCGTGCATTGTTCAGTTGTTCTACTATAGTAATTTTTAAAGGCATGGCTTTTGAAACTTTTGGCCGTTCGTGTTCGGGTCGAAATGAAAAAAAAAGTACATAAATAGTTAAGACCTTAATCTAAAGAAAAATCATGATCGCGTCAATTGTGTTACTAAAATTAGTCATACTAATTGGTGACAAATGAATCCGATCGAATGCCAAATCACTACCCGGCAATAACACATTTTTTTTATAGGCCTCTCTTTGGTTAGTAAGTCTCTTATTAGTAAACGTTCGGTCAGGGCTTAGTATGGTAACATTACATTACTATAATCATCAAATTAAAATTTAAAAAATAACCAACTCCAACCGATTTCTCCAAGATCCTTTCATCAAGTTCTATTTTCTGACCTGTAACATTTGAAGAGATCCCTCGATTTTCTCCAAGATCTCATCATCAGACCCTAACTTGGTGCCGACGGGACCCGAGAAATCGGTTCACAATTCTCGAAGATATCGGGTAACATATACAAGGTGGAATTCGACGAGGGACCTTTACGGAAATGGGAGATAGTTAAGGCTATACTGAGCAACTTTTACTATGGCACCAACACCGAAATCGTAAAAAAAAAAAATTTTTTTTCATACATTGTGTGTATACTTGCCGTACCTTTTTGTATGGATAAGTTTTTTTTTTATACGATTTCGGGGTTGATCCCATAGTAAAAGTTGCTCAGTATAGCCTTAACTATCTCCCATTTCCGTAAAGGTCCCTCGTCGAATTCCACCTTGTATACAACAACAAAAAATAATTCGAATTGAGAACCTCCTCTTTTTTTTGAAGTCGGTAAAAAACTTGGGAAATTGGGTACAAATACGAGACTGGACATTTTCATAGAACATGATTTGTAAAAAAAGTGTAGTTAAAGTAAAAAATCCGAAAGTTTTGAAAACAAGCAAAATAATAGCAAAAAACATACAGATTAAATATGAGGTATACTAAATTTTTATTTCAAAATTGATGCCTCTGTTTCAAATCTCATTTATCTTCAGTGCACCGGGTTAATTCTGACTGCAATATAAATTCGTATATTTCAGTGACAATACAATTTTACGCTCCATCTTTAAACTGAAACTCCCGAAATCGTTATTACGTTTCTGACCCAAAAACATTTCGCAATTTCTACTTCAAAAGCTCACAGAGAAATGAAACTGAGCTAAAATAGACACATTCCGATTAAGCAAACATCGAGGTAAACAACTTCACGATATGATAGAGTATTAGGTAAAAACAAATCAAGAAAAGGAAGAGTTCAAACAAAACGTGCGGGGCTATGTCCTCGGGCTAGCTGCTATCGTCAATTGTTTTTGGGGTTCGATCGCATAATACCGAACCATGCTACAGATGAGTGACATTCTTAAATTCATTCATGAGTGTTTTTTGGATGTTCATGGTTTTCATTACCAGCAAGGTTTTCATTTCAGTACCTATCTCAAGGTCGAAAAAAAATGTATATATGTGTAATGCTCTCTGATTATTGCCGATGACAACATTTATTACACCAGCGATACCCCTTTCGGCCTATCGTTAGATATTTTCCACACCTCATGCTCGTCAAAGCCGGATTATTAGTCATATAAACCTCACGAAAAGCAAGACATTATATCCCGTGGCAAAAACCGGGTTATAATGTTGTATGAAGTTTCGTTATCACTCGCCGGGCAATAATGTAATTACACTTTATTGCTATGACGATAAAGCCTAATTTCGTTAGGCAAAATGTGTAAGCACCGCCCGAAAATCGAGTTTACCGTGCACGGCTCGGCGCGCGCCGCCAAGGACCGAAGAATAGGAGAATCTGACTGCTGAGTTTGTAGACCAGTAGGCGTACTATGAATTGGAAAAAATACGTTTTGTTTTACTCGACACGTAATGCATTTTATCGCGCTCGTATTGACATACTGGAGCGAACACGATTTCCTGCTTTACGTATCGAGTAAGCCGTGTGGTGACGGCAGTAAGAATACATTTGTCACCACCCCAACTCCTCCTGTGGGTGTCGTAAGAGTCGATTAAAGGATTGAAGTGTCACAGACCGTTATTTGATAAAATATTGATAATGGGCAGCAGCGTCATCATAGTGGACACATTACTGCGATCGCCAATCCGCTTGCCCAGCGTGGCGATTATGAGCATTTACCTCCTAATGCATCTATACGCATAGTTAATAGGAGAGGCCTACGTCCAGCTGTGGACTATTACAGGCTGATGATGTGATGTGATGATGTATCGAGTAAACCGTTACCGACACTTCCAAAGTCATGGTCAACCCCAAAACGAAACACTGTCTTTGTCGCAATAATAAAGAGTGACACGCTACGCAATCGGTTCTAGTAATTTCTAAACCTTGTTCCTTTCTAATTGAAATCTTTCACACAAAATCCTAAAAGCAAGTCGGTCAGTGAGGCCACTAGGGGCGTACCCTAATCACTGGAGGTCGGAACGACCCTGCAGGGAACCATACGTCGCTCTGAAGTAATACACGACCTTTGTCGAGGAATTAGCTATCTGCTTCGGGATTACCTTACGAATGTGATTCTGGTGATCCATTTGAGGCTCATAAAGTATTGTCACGTATTATGTTTGTTTTTACACTGCATGGCAACAACAATGCAAGTGTAAGGGTGCGGCTCTACTGGGAGAGGAGCGGAAATGTGCAAAATAGACCAATTACATTCTTCAAATTCAAAATTCGAAACACTGTCATTCAGTCTCTTTGGCCAATTTTGCACATCTCCTCTCCGCCTCAGTGAAACCGCACCCTAAGAAGTGAAAGAAGTGTTTATTAAAAAACCACGACAATTTGAGCGTCAAGGTACCTAACAAGTATCTTGACATAAAGCTGAGTGAAAACCTTTTCAGTGACGCTTCAAAATTAATCATATGTTATAGTTTGTACCTATGTTTGTATTTTAAGCGCACTGAATAAATTATTTTTCTTTCTTTCTTTCTTTCAAATTTGAGCCCCTAAGTGTGCAAAATGAGTGGACGCTCGAGCAAGACATGCAGCGGAGCGAGCATGTTAAAGAAACGCAAACGTACGCAAGTGGCCTAAGAATAATGATTTCCCGCGCTCGACTCTCGCCATAAAGCCCTTACGTCCTGGCCACAACATTGGTCCAAGGTGACCAGCGGCGAGCGAATCTATGAGTTAGAGCGGGATGCCGATATGGGTACGAGAGGGCACCATACGTTTTCCGCTAAGCCGGTCGCCTTAGACCAATGTCGTGTTTGGGCCTTTAGGGCCTGAACAGATGAAACGCTTGCCTCTCCGCAATTCGCGCGTGTCTGTGGCCGAGTCATAATGGCTTGGCCACGACATTGGTCTAAGGCGAGGGAGAGGAAGTTCCGATATCGGCCTCTCCAACATATGGATTCGCTCGCCGCTGATCGCCTTAGACCAATATCGTGGCCAGGAAATTACGACTCGGCCACAGAAACGCGCCAATGGCGGCGAGGCATGCGTTTTATCTGTTAATTGCGTAGTTGAACTTGGCAGCACGCGCGACATGAGGTGGTTAGTTGGAAACACGCAATAATTGAAAAAAATAAATATCTTGGGATCTTACACAAATCGAATTGTTGTGAATTGTACACCTACTGACATTATGTCAAATGCAGTTATTTCAGCTACCTAAAGGTTGTCTGGAAAAGATCGCTAGGACTGCTTGTTTACTTCTCGCCTCTGTACTTGTTTTCATTTATTGAGATGTGCAGAAAAGAGTATTTGTATTATATTGTACTTTAAATTGACTTAGTTCCACAGTACGCTCAATTAAGGCTTGTAATGTGGGTACCAAATGCCGATATACAGGGCGTCCCACGGCGATGCCACATGGAGGGAAAGTACCTTAAATATTATAGATAGCATATTTTACTGAAAGAAGACTTCATTTTATTTTTAAAACTGAATAAAACAGCATTCAATTTTTTTTGATTTTTTTGAAAAAAAATTGTATTGAAAAAAATATCGCGATGTCGGAGAAAAAATAACTTTATTATTGTAAATGAACATCTTACTGAAAGAAACATTATTTCGATTTAAAAAACAAGTTCCAACTTGTTTTCAATTTTTTTCTTTATTTTTTAACAAAATTTGTATGATTTTTTTTTTGTTTCCAACCTATGTTATTTAGCAAAAAAATAATTCTCACATTGAATCCTTTCGATTGGTATGATAAAGCTACAGGATATTTTTTTCTCGTGTAGCGGGTTCGATTCCCGGGTTAACCATGAAATTATTTAAAATGCAGTTCAAATTGTTTTTTAAATCGAAATAATGTCTTCTTTCAGTAAGATGTTCATTTACATAAATTAAGGTATTTTTTCTCCGACGACGTCACGTTTTTTTCCATACAAATGTTTTTCAAAAAAAAAAAATTTAAAACAAGTTGAAACTTGTTCTTTAAATCGAAATAATGTCTTCTTTCAGTAAGATGCTCATTTAAAATAATTAAGGTATGTTTCCTCCGACAAGACGATATTTTTTTTCATACAATTTTTTTATCAAAAAAAATTGAAAAAGCTTGAATGCAATTTTACTAAGTCTTAAAAATAAAATGAAGTCTTCTTTCAGCAAAATACGCTATCTATAATATTTAAGGTACTTTCCCTCCATGTGGCATCGCCGTGGGACACCCTGTATAATATATAATAGATGGATGCCTTTACTTAGATACATAGACAGCCACGACCAAAAAACAAATATTTGTGATAAATAAATGCACAAATAATGTGCTTGTCGGGATTTCAACCAGGAACCTTCAGCTTCGTAGGCAGGGTCATTGTAAACTAGTTAGGCTACGGAGGCTGACAATGCAACACACAATGATTAGGAAAGACCTACGAACAAATAAAACATGGAAGCCACACGCCATATTAAATTGCCTTTCAAAAACGGTCCTGAATTTTATTTGACAACTGTCACTCCCTCTTTAATGCATCACGGTAATGAATGTCAATATCAACCTATAAAAACTTAAACCGCCATTTAAAAATAGTTGTGATTGGTCCATCAAGGTTTTGATTGGCTATATTCTTTAAACATTTGTCAAAGATGTTGCGCCGAAATATGCGCGGTGTTAAGAAAAGCGCTACGTCCTGCCCATCTTGGCACAATTGAACAATTGCTTTTGGGGGCATTTTTGAGCTGGCGTTAGACGTCCATGTTATATATGGTCGCAGCGAAAAACGCTTGCCGAGCCGCACCGCAGTCGCGCATGTCTATGGCCGACCCGTTATGAGCATACTTAATTACTCATACCTACCTATCTTTGAAGAGACACAAAGATACTCCGCTCCACCTCATTTCCCTCAAACAAAGCCTCATTGCTCGATAATCCGCACATCCATTAATTCTCAAAATTTAATCACACAAGGTCTATCCAATTATGCCTGTTTATGTCGTCGTTTGTCATCTGACAGCCAGCCTGCTGAACACCTGCGTGCCGGTACTCGAAAACAATTATGTTATAACAGAATTACAGGATGCTTAGCCAAGTTGCCAATCGCTAACGCTTAGTAGCGTATCGTATCGTAGTTTTCCCTCTCTGTCACTTTTTAATATTAGGGCGACAAAGCTGCCTTTCGTTTACTATTGACGATTAAGTGTTAGCGATTTGCAACTTGTCTAAGCACCCAGGAGACTTTTTGCGCTAAGTTCGGAATAAATGTCATTCGTGGCTAATGTTTTTCAGATGCCGTAAAATTGTGAGTTATTTAGAAACTGTGCCGTACCATGACGTTGCAAGTATCGGTAACGTTAGGTTTTTCTCGATACGTAAAGGCCCGGTCACGACATTGGTCTAAGGCGACCAGCGGCGAGCGAATCCATGAGTTCGAGCGGGATGCTGATATGGGTACTCCCTCTCGCACGTATGGTTTTCCACTAAGCCGGTCGCCTTAGACCAATGTCGTGGCCGCGGCATAAAGCAGGTCATCGCGCTCGCTCCAATATGTCACTGCGAGCGCGATAGAATGCATTACGAGATTTACGAGTACCTATGTATCGAGTAAAACCTAACGTAACCTTTACAACTCAATTCATGGCACGGCCACTGATAATAGCGATGAGAGCTGTAAAACAGAACCATCAGAAGCGTACGGGGTACAGCAGGCTTATCACATGATTGGTGCGACAGTATGTCGCCGCGAAATAGATCTGCCGTCCTTCGCTAGCTATATTAACAAAAGAGGGACGGATAGACTATCTCGCGGCGAGATACTGTCGCGCCAATCATGTGCTAAGCATACTGGGTAAGATCGACGTAGGATGAGAAATATTTGCATAATTTCGAATTAGGCCACTAACACGAGATTAAACAGTTGGTTTAAAAATGTATGGACCTAAACCTATTATGTTTGACGGTACCGAGCTTCTAAGTACCTATTGCAGGTTTATTGTATATTTGCAATCTCATGGTATTTGCAAAGTCATGGTAGTAATGGTTAGCACAGTGGAGTTTAGGTTGCACCCCATCATCATCATCAGCCTATGACAGTCCACTGATGGACGTAGGCCACTCCTTTTAACTGTTTTTTTTTATGTGACGAAGGTAGACAACTGAGCTCTCAGCCCACCTAATGGAAAGCGGGAACTGAGGCCCACGGACATAGTGACAAAAAATATGCGCTGCCTACCCTGAGGACTTAGATAGATTTCCTCTATGCCAGTAATAACATCGGCTATCTTACCCCCAAACGGGAATACAATACTAACTATTTAGCGGCAGGTTAACGGGTAAGATGGTGACCAGCAAAACTATGCGTATAATCGCATGCTGAGCAATCGGGTTGGCGATCGCAGTAATGTGTCCACTATGATGACGCTGCTGCCCATCATCAATCTTTTATCAAGTAATGGTCAGTGACTTCAATCCCTTCGTTGACTCTTACGGCACCCGCAGGAGGAGTTGGGGTGGTGGCAAATGTATCCCTACTGCCGTCACCACACGGCTGTGTACTTTATTGTACTCCGCTTGTCCCAAATAGCCTGATTTTACTTCCCTTACGGGTTATTGCTCGCAAACATCTAATAAATAATTGTCGTAAATACAGATTCATATTTCGACACGAGCAATTGAATTGAAATAACGACTGACTCAATTGGGACCCAATATATTAACAAGTGTTATTAAATCGGTACGCTGTTAAATTTATTGTTTCATGATTCGTGTTTTTTAGCGATATTAGCTTTTCCAATGCTTTGATTCATTAGGTAGGTTAAATTCCGGTGACTCCCAAAATTTACGAGAACAATTTTGAATTAATAAAATACACAATCTAAATGGTATTCGTGATATATAAATTTACATAGTACTTAATGAAAGGAGTGTACGTATTTTTGAAATTTGTGATTCTCCTTAAATGTATGAGATCGGACACGAAATAATTGAAGATTTGAATTATCATTACTGCGAGTACATTTGATCTGCCAACTTGAAGCAGCTTTGCAGTACTGGCTTACCCAGCTTCATCAGCCTATTTAAATCCACTGCTGCGCGTAGGCCTCTCCTATTACCTATGCGTATGGACGTATTAAGAGGCCCATAGCTACCACGCTGAGCAAGCGGGTTGGCGATCGCAGTAATGATATGTCAACTATTTATGTCGCTGCTGCCCATTATTCTGCAATGAACGTATATTTGGTGACACTGCAATCCCTTAGTCGACTCTCCGGACACCCAATATTTCGCGGTTCTTTGCTACGTTTTAGGGATAGTTAAATCAGGACTAAAGTGTCATTGTAATGTTGTTCAGAACTTGATAAAACTGAAACATAAATAAAAAAAACCTGGTAATATTCAGGCAGCGATACGGCCCATTCACCCTTAGTTGTCTTATCTAGTAAACAACTTTCTAACCTAAAAGTATGTACACGTTTTCTGTTGTAAACTGTTGTTTCCTTGATTAAAAATTAAGCAATTTACTAATCACTAAGAACGGACTGCACAAATACGGACTCAGGTATTTTGGTGTAGGCAAATATGGCAGTTTACAACAGAAAACGTGTACTTTTAGATCAGAAAGTTGTTTAATAGATAAGACAAGTAAGGGTTAATGGACTTTACGTATTCTTACTGCCATCACCACACAGCAAACTTCTATTTCCCATTTAACATTATTAAAATTTCTGTTCAAAGTAGAAAAGCTTGTAACATAGCACAGGTACTCGATAAAAAAGGAATAAAAAACATTTAAAATCTGTAACCGTCAGTAACAGAAGACAAATTAAAAGGGTTCAATGAGTCGGAAAATTAATGGGAAAGAGACCTGGACTCGGATATTGAAAACGGTTGGATATTTTATGCTAGGTTTTCACAAAGCTTAAGAATTTATTAGGTTACTAGTTTCCTTTTGTCTGTACTTCACCCAGATACTAGTTCACTTACCTAGTTGCCTAAAAGCATATAGGAGGCCGATTTTTGAGTACAAGTTGCTTGATTTTTTTGTCGGCTGTTATTGAAGAAAAAAATATATTACAACTACTCCGATATTGGCGGGAAGAGTTGGGATGGTGGATTAAGAGCGGTGGATGTGTGATAGGCACCAGAATGTGACTTGTTTGCGTGGAAATGGGCGGCTTTTTTATGTGACGAAGGTAGACAACTGAGCTCTCAGCCCACCTGGTGGAAAAAAGCGAGATGGACATAGCGATCAAAAAATCGTCTATGCGTTGCCTACCCTAAGGACTTGGATTGCCTATGCCAGTAATTACACCGGCCATTTTCACCCCCAAACCGAAACACAGCAGTGCAAATACTGCTATACGGTTTTTTGATAGGCTTGCTCGGGGATATAGATCCAACACGTAGAGGCCCTTTGGAGAAATTTGCTGTGTTGTACACCTGCTGCAACCCATTCACGGGCACAAATACATATCCGTAAACCGGTCCAAGCAACCGTCCAGCAGCCGCATAGAGACTATTGAGAAGGAATGGAAATGTAGCAGGAAAGCGGACACTGGCAAAGGTCGGGATAACGCTAGGTAGAAGAAGATTACTATAAATACATATACTGAATGTTATGTTTGGTTATGTTATTCTTTCAATGATTGATTTCACGGTGTGTTGGCTTGTCTGTAACGCCGTATAAATATCATCATCATATCAGCCGAAAGACGTCCACTGCTGAACATAGGCCTCTCCCAACGATTGCCACAATAAATATATTGTTAGATAAATGAATGAATGATAAACAAACAAGAGCATACATTTTACACCTGTTGAGTGTAATTTTATCCTATTCAGTAGGTATCCAATATCGGATCGCACTGCTGGTACTATCACCAACATGCTTAATTACTCATCATTCATTCTAAGAAATAAATTTTATGAGTGTTCATTTATAAGGAAATGAGAGCTGTAAGAGATAAGAAAAATAAGTATTTGAATAAACTATTTCTGTCTGTTCAAACGGCCTAGAAGCTCCTTACTCCTAAAAATGCATTCAGACCAAATGAGCATTCGCTGTTCTAACCCCCTACTCTACGAAATTCGTTCGTTACACATAACGTGATTCGTTGATTTCGTAGAGTGGGGGATAGAATAGCGAATCATGCTCGTTTGGTCTGAATGCACCTCAAGAAAAAGACAACTGTAATTTTTACCTTTATTTTCTTTTTCCAAAAAATATATTGTAAATATGAGTCTATGGCAGTATGTTTACTTTCATGGTAATATACGAAGCACTTTATTTATACAGACATTCATAAATAAAGTACTTCATATATTATTAAACTAATTTCTGTTATCAAACCTAGAAGCCTGGAAAAACTACAAAACTATCTTTGTAGTTTTTGCAAGCTAGGTTTTTACTTGTTTATACTCATACTCATGTAATTGATAATATTACAATATTAAATGTCAACATTTTATCATTCTAAGAATACAATTCATGGTGTAAATTCAATTAGTGTACCTAAATTAATAGTTATTGGTAAAATAATAACAAAAAAATATATATATTTATAGGTATAATAATATCAAAAAGCAAAACGTACCGTCACGGACGTAGTAAAAGTAGATTTTAGTAAAAAAATTATGAAATGCTACCATCCAAGAAGAAAACAGGTGAATACTGTACATATACCTATAATGTAGTTGTTACTGAATATAAACTCCCTTTTCCTCGGTTGGCGCTAGTACCTAACCACCCGGGCATTATCGATCTCCCTAAACCCGGCCGAATTTCAATATTTATGAAGTATCTTTTGTTACCAGTTATATATCTGGTCATTAAGCGCAGACGTGTATTCTGTATAATCGTGGCTTATTTGGAGCGTGCTGTATATTAAAATAGGTATGTAGGGCGCATTTACATGAGGGCAGAGATGGAACGCTGGCTGAGATGAGAGTTGTTAATGCTAAGTTTACACGGTTTCTGGCAGTGATGTATTTTCATATTACGCTATTTATCATACTAGCGACCCCCCCTGGGTTCACATCATCAGCCTATCTCAGTCTATTTTAAAATTATAACAAACGTGAGACTCTATATAAGGGTATCATAAGAGCCGACTAAGGGATTGAACCACTGGTCATTCTTTGATGAAGATTGATAATTGGCAGCAGCGTCATCATAGTTGACACATTACTGCGATCGCCAATCCGTTTGAACGTGGCGACTATGGACATATACCTCCTAAAGCATCTATACGCATAGTTAATAGGGAAGGTCTACGTCCAGCACTGAGATATATTAAAATATTATCGAACCGGGTTACTCACGTATATAAGTTAGGGTGCTTCACTTTTGTATGGGCAAAAAAAAATTGTGATATTTTCCCTGACTGTGCTCATGCCCTAAGTTTCTCTGATATAAAAATGATATATATAAAATTTTATTGAGATTGGACAACGTTTAAAGGCTGCACACTTTTGAAAGTAAAGCCAAAGCCCCACACATTACGAAAAAATTTACTTTGTTATAAATTAATCAAATATAATGAACCAACACCAAAAAAGAATGGAAAAGTCGCATTTGATGTCATGTATTTAAAATGAGAACTTATTCTTTGGAAGTAGGTATAAATTCTATAAAATATTTATAGGGCACTTTTATGATGAAAACCTAATTCCCAGTGTTTTACTAATTTCATAACTATAATAGATTAGTGTACTATATGTAAACATCCAATTATGGCCTAAAATTAAGTAAAAAACCGGGATCTAGGTTACTTTATAAAAAATACCATATCGACGGTAGAAAGGCTAATTGACTTAACCGACATTTTATGAACTTTACAGGAGAGCCGTTTAAAGTTTTATTTTTTAGAAAAAAAAGTAACAGGTATATTGTAACGCAACTGCCATCAAATATTCAAGATATAAAGGCGCATACTTTGGTTCCCACCTTGATAAAATTAGTTTATTATGTCTCGAAATAAAGGTCGCTTAAGACAAATCTGCTAAAAATGAGAGAAAGGCTAATTGGTTCAAATACCAACAGCGTCTGCCGCCGGAAGCAAGTCAAATGACTGTAGTGTACAAGTGCACTTTTTTAAAAAGAAGGCTAAATGAGCTAAGCGCTATTTTTACTATACAACGGGGTAAGGCTAAACAGTTTAAGCGATTCTTTAATGGAAATAAGTGGCGATTCTAATTGACTTAATGACACACACTCATTGAAAAACGGATTGCTTAAATCTCAGGAATTATATGAATATGATTAAGCATGGTGGTTGAAGCTCGGATATTTAGAGACCAAGGTATAATTACTCTGCAGGTCTAAAGAAAACAAAATGAATGAAAATCGTTTTTCTCAATTTTTATTGCTATATAAAAAAAAATATTCTAATAACATAATTAGATAGTTATTTGGCAGAATCAGTCTTAGAAAAATTGCGGATATTAATTAAAGCGTTTCATCCGCAATAACCTTTCTGTCGCTTTTATTGGAAAAAAATGCTCTCTTTACCTAACATCTTTAATTAATTTATTACTACGCTTGATAGTTACGTTACATTTTCTAATCTTAATTTTTATTATATCTGTAGTCAGTTTTTTTACAATATAAGCGGCAGAAATACGTAAGTAAAGACTTAAACTTTAATTATTATTAAATAATCAAGAAATAACAATGAAAATAATTAAATTATTTCATAATGTGAAATACACGATTTCAGTATCACACACAAATCACTACGGCACATGCGCCTACCGGCACAGACTACAAGTGATTGAGGCGCCCGCGCGGGGGGCGGCGGTAGTTATAGGCGAGTGGCTCAAAAAGCACCGACGGCGGCAAGAGTGTGATTGTACCGCCGAGTCAAAAGTTTCTCATAGAAATTTTTGATGATTTAAGCTACACTGATATGATGCATTATGATTTTATTATAAGGATTTAAATGACACAGGTCAAACAAATATTCTATTTCAACCGATATTCTCATCTATAAAAAGAGGTTCAAAATGCTTAAGTAACATACATTTTATGGTTTAGGGTTTTACGTATTTGGTTGAAGCGACCCATGCCCTAAAAAATTGGGAAGAGCTAAATGGTTCCAGCGACATGCTTCTTTTATTTTAAATGGAGGCTAAATGCTTCAAACACCTATGGTGCCACTTTTTTGTTGAAGTTCAATTGACTTAAACGACTATGCTCGTGTGTGATGGAGTAAAGCCAAAAGGTTCAAATCAAAACGAATGGCAAAGTTGGGAAAGTAAAAACCGCTTAAGCGGGAACCAACCAAACATGTTTGTGGGTCAAGTCACGTTTCATTCAAAAATGCAATTTTTTGTGTTGCTTCATGCCTTGATTTTTTTAACGCTGCACCAAATTTCAGAAGTGTTAACCGCCATCAAAATCGTCTGATCGCTATGAAACCGAGCTCAATCGACGGAGAAAAATCTGCCGATTCCGATGATATAAATAACTCAATATCGCCCAAAGTGTCGCTTAAGCCAATCAGCCTTTCTACCGTCGATATTAAGTTTGTAGTAAATTCACACCCGTGCTTAAAGAATAAAATCGTTTTTTTTTATATTTGACGAAAGAATCTACTTTCCCAAGTAATTTTAGTTTTGGATCATTATTTTTTATGAATTTATAACAAAGTATTTTTTTTCGTAATGTATGGGGCTTTGGCTCCACTTTCAAAAGTGTGCAACCTCTAACGTTATCCAATCTCAATAAAATTTTAAATATATTATCATTTTCATATCAGAGAAACTTAGGGCGTGAGCAAAGACAGAGACAATATCACAATTTTCAAAAATAAACCACCCAAATATAAGTCGATGATTAACGTAATTTGAGTTGATGATTTAGCAAGTGATGTAGTGAGTGTTGTGTGCAACCCCCTTTATGACAAAAGTAACACTAAGGGTAGGATCTTTCCTTGCATTGCCCCCGCCACCACCGCCCGCGGCCAGTACCCGTTCTAGCAGAGCGCAGGCCCACAGTACGCGTCGGGCTTTGGCCGAGGGTGCTCCGGACGAGGACCCTCTTAATGGGTCGAAACATGTCGAGCAATCATCGACTTAAATACGTGGGTTACTCACGGTTCGATAATATTTTAATATGTTTGAGTCTCACTTCAGTTAGTTATAATTCAAACACTTACACATTTGCAACAAAATAGTCCCCGTAAACCGTAAGTTATTTCTGTAATAAAACGTAATAAATATGCACCTAAGGGTTAACGTTACAGTACATAAAAGTAACAATTTCTGCCCATTGCACCATCACTAATACATTGTTAAAACTTTTATCAGACTCCACTGATCTTTGCAGTCTTTCTTTGCATATTCAGAAAACTTTTTAATTTATGCACCGTAGTTTTTAAAATCATCAACTAGTATAACTTTAGTTTGTACTTCAGATCTGGAGGTATCTTTCCTCATCTGAAAAGTATCTATTACTTTTTACTTTTGAATTCCAAGTTGTAAAACAATTTTCATTGCTACTGACGCTGTGGGGGTAAAAAATAATTTATGTCAACATACAAATGGGCTGTATGACAATAAATAAATTGACAAATAAAAAAAAACAGCCAAGAGCATGTCGGGCCATGCTCAGTGTAGGGTTCCATAGATATTCAAAGACGGCTGGGCCGATTAGGTTCAAAATAGTTTTATTTTAAAGTACCTATGTTTTTCAAGCCCAATAATCATGCTTTTTCAAATATGTTTTGAACTAGTCGATCAAAAATAAGAGGGACTACAAAGAAAAACTTTCTTCTTATTTTTTCGGAAGATCTAATTAACGATACCCCACGCTATAGTATTGGACCAAAATAAAATAAAAACATTTTACGAGTATCTGTACCCGATTTTTTTTTATAAATTACTCTACCACTTTACCGGTGTGTTTAATACCTATGTAATACCTATACCAAATTCCAAATTTCTAGTACTCACGGCCAACGAGCTATGCTGCAGAGACACAGACAGACGGACATAGTGAAACTTTAAGGGTTGCTTGTTTACCTTTGGGTTGATCGATCGCAATTCGCGATAGAATTATGATTAACTCTCGTAACACAATTGATGAGGCCTTAACTATTTTATTTATTTATTTAAACTTTATTGCACAGAAGTAAAACTTAACGTACAAAAGGCGAACCTAATGCCATGAGGCATTCTCTACCGTTTATACGCAGTCAATAGGAGAGGCCTATGTCCAGCAGTGGACTATCATAGGCTGATGATGATGATGATTCTCTACCTGTCGACCTTAAGGCAAAGCAGAGAGATTTTGGGCGGTGCTACATCTATCTAATTAAATAATATGAACAAAAACATATATATCATATCTATACTTACACAAATATATACACGAAGTAACTACATACATTAATTAAAATATATATTAATATTATAACTAATGAAATAAACTAAAACAGAAAAACTAATAATCCTTCATTCCGCTAGCAATGAAAGCACGTAAGGATTTCTTAAATATAAATTTACTTGGAGAATTTTTGCTGCTAAAGGGGTGTCCATGTTCACTATGTACATTTTGTCATCGATCAATGTGTGTTTTTGAAATAAGAATTTTTTGGTCACAAACGTTGTGTCACCGAAGCCGAACGTGTTAAATGGTCCCCAAACTCGATATTTCCACCTCCTCTCATCCGAAACGGTATAACCTGTGATTTACGGAACTCGAGATCGTGAACCGTATATTAAGATGGCGTCACAGCGAACCGGGACTCGATTTCCATAGGAATTGCAGCGCTTAACTTAATTAATGGTACTAGAGTTCGGGCAATACATTGTGTCCTCTTAAATTCAATGGGACGAGCTTTGCTAAACAAAAATAAGAGGGTAGAAACTAACGCCAATACAACTTATCGAACAATAGTGACCCTTATTTAATTAATAAAATCCATGAATGGTATATTGATTTCAACTGTCTTAATTATCATTCATATTTTAACGAAAACCTGATCTTAATCGCCCAAACATACGTTTGATATTATCCTGACGTTTCGGTCATGACAAAAGTTGCTTGCTTGAAGAGATCTATTCAATGATACTATACACGATTACTTGAAAATAAAATAAAAATATCACCACTTTACGAGTAGTGGAGGTACCCGAAAAAAATGTTTAATGTCAAACATTATAACTAAAACCGCCCTTTTTGTGCTTGACTACCTATCAATTCACACCATAATTAGACCAATGGAAAATTTTTTTTCTGAATTCTTTATTTTGTATTTGTCTGTGAATATTACTCATTACTCATGGACCTCATGGTAAGGGTTGGCGTAAGATAAAATAGTACATTACGATACAAGTGCGAAAAAAAAGTTCGAAACCAGTGGAGATAAATTACAACGTTTTTCAATACATATGCCCCCGAAGATTTCGACCTGACGTAAAATTGACCACTTCTCGCACTAGTGCGTAAAAAAAGCGCAATATGTAAAATTTGATTTTTAGTACAGATGGTGCCTTTTTGGGCGCTAGTGCGAGAAGTGGCTCATTTTACGTCAGGTCCAAAACTTTGGAGGGCCATCTGTACTAAAAAACGTCGTACGAGACACGTGCAAAAAGCAACATCGTATTTTTTACGTTTTTCGCACTTGTGTCGTAATGTACTATTCTAAATATTTATTTTGCGTTGGTTCACATAGTTACTCGTGGTAAGGGTTGGTGTTAGATGGATACGGGTCGGCTAATAGGGAGGGGTCGGCATGCGAATTATTGGGGTTGCGGATGAAAATATTAATGCCAGTACGGATTTCAGGCCGCCTGCAGACATGTAAACATAATCTGTTAAGTTTATACGTAGATATCTTTCTGTATCGATAACAGTTATGTCGATGTTTTATTTTGTCAATCTCTCGTTTCTGCTAGAAAAATG